>JACEFZ010014571.1:0-34473 GCA_014155875.1 Cepaea nemoralis
TACTCTTCTTTATGGCAGTGAAACCTGGACAACTTACTCACACCAAAGAAACGTTTAAACAGCTTTCATATGCGGTGTCTGCGAAGAATTCTTGGTATTAAGTGGCAAGACAAAATCACAAATACTGAAGTATTGGAAAGATCAGGTTGTGTGACGGTCCATTCCATGCCGTCTTCGTAGACTTAGATGGATAGGACATCTTAGGAGGATGGATAATGGTAGAATACCAAAAGACATCTTTTTCGGTGAATTACAAGAGATGGGTAAGAGATCTCAGGGTCGGCCTCTACTACGATACAAAGATGTGTGTAAGCGGGACATGATTGATACAGGCATTGATAATGCACATTGGGAGCAAGTCGCCGCTGAACGTGTTGCATGGAGGGCAAACATCAGAAATGGAATAAAGACAAAGGAGAAAATTATTGCAGATAAGTCACACACCGAACGTGTGAGACGTAAGATGGTGCATGATGGTGGGAATGACCACGTGTTCACATGCACCCACTGTGAACGGACATTTACAGCGCGAATTGGCCTTACCAGTCACATTCGCTACCGCCATAGGTAAAAGTTATTATGCCTTTTTAAAGCACAAACTGTCGTCTGTCAAGATATATAAATAGATCTTTATTATGGTTTCCTAAGCTAAACCAGTCATGGTGACATGCCAGGATCCAGAACTTCAAAGAGAGACAAATGAGGTTGGTGTTGTTGGCACAGTACTGGGGGTGTACCGAAATCCAATCTGTCAGTTTTCATGGTTCATTAATGTAAGTACAATTTTCTGTGGTTTTTAATTAATTTACAGCCACACTGTTTATTGTTGTTTCTGTGTACAATACTGAAGAAGAAGTTTGTGACAAGAACTACTAGTCATTATTAGAAGTGTTTTGTATCAATGTGTGTCTTATCTGTGCACAAGTGATTAGAGTCATTGGGGTGATTGATATCATTATGTTTACAAATAAAGTAAAGGACCTCCTCACACAACATAATGAGTGTTGGGTCGCCTTATATTTTAGACCAACAGACACTTCATAGTTGTTGTGGTTCAAATAACACTGGCCACCTTTACTTCCCAGGGCATGTGATGATATCCATATGTAACATTTTAGGCATGAAAGATGAAATCATTAAACCTCTGTTAACTTGCTGAATTTCAATGAGTGACTAGAACGCAGGACTCCAATTCCTACACCACAAGGTACTATAGGTAGTAATAATATTTACACTATCCTTGTCGTGTAGTGAGTCATTGTGGTTTATTCTAGTGATTTATAATAGTGATATAGTGTAGTGATTCATTGCAATTATTCATTATAGGGATTTTGTGTTGCATTAATTTGCTGTAAGTGTCTCATGTAGAAGCCTTCATGAGAATTACACAACAGATCTACAAATAGATAAGTATTGAAGATTTTGAAATGTGGTTATATAGAGACAAATTGTAAGAATACCATGGCAGGATAAGAAAAACAACCAAAGAAGTATTACAAAAGCTGGAATTAAAGAAAGCATTACGGAACAAGATCAGGGTAAGAAAATCTGGGTACTTCTTATATATCAAGAGACAGCTGCTTGTGGTGGAAGGGAAGAATGCCAGAATAAGAAAATGTTGCAAAGATAATGTAATGGATGGAGAAAGAAGCCTGTGTGAATAAACTATGAAAGCACAGAACTGGGGGTGATGGTGACTCATCACAGCTGATTTTACATTTAGAGATGACATGTGGTGATGATCATGAGTAGTGGGTGTTACAGTAATTGACATGATTAAATATGCAATGGTATGTCTCATCTCATCTCATCATGTTCCTCTTGTACCTTGCGGTGTCGAGGTGAAGTATACACATCGTGAGAGTGCTCGATTATGGGCTTCATGTATCGATATTCCCATGGACTCTGATATTCCCTCCGTCCAACGTTTACGTGGTCGGCCTCTTCATCTGTTTCCATGTGGCACTTCTGAGTTTCTCTACGAGCAGTATGAAGAACCCCTGCCGGCTTGCTAGGCCAGACGAAGGTTTAGGACACAAATCTGACCGCAGGGAGTCCATCCCCTATGGCGAACCATAGCCCCGTTAGTCCATGACCTCGCGGTCATGGTTTCCTGGTCTGCACCACGTGGAGGTGGAGGTTGACTTGTGTTATGTAAGAACAACAAAACATTCATCTGAGGAATTCAAAAATACAACTGGAAAACGTTTGGTGACTATAATTATATGAATGCTGCAATGTGTGGATGTAGCTTAGCACTGACTATTTGATAGATTTTTCACACCAAACTAGCGACAAGTAGAATTTCAGAAAGAAAGACTATTCACTGCCGAAGACAAGATCGAATTGGCTGGTAAATCGAGGTTGTATGAAAATACAAGTCCCAGAAATGATCTAGTATTATGAAAGTAAGGTGAACAGCAATAACTTATAGAAGATCGCAGACTTATTTATCCTGCTACAATGTGCCTGGGAAGTAAATGAGCCACACGCCCCCCCCCCCCCCCACACACACACACCAGATTCCTCTTTCTCACAACACAGAGATGGAAGAAGATTAATGAAGTCACAAACTCTCATGAAGGGGCAAAAAATTGTGACCGTCTACGTCTAATTTATCTAATTAGTTTACGGTTGTCATTTGTTTCTTGTAGGACTTGGTCATTGTTTTTTTTTTTTTTTTTTGGCTGTCCATGGTTGCACCTGACTATCCCTTCCAGGCGAGGCTGCTCCTATGGAGTACCCATTTACGCCATTTCTCTGATTTTTCTATGAGACTGCAAAACATATTATTTGGGCATCTGTAAAGAATCTAGTTTGCCATTGCTTTCCTTTTTAGCAGTGACCATACTGGTCAATGGCCGTAGTCATTATCTCCCACCAATAAAAGATATCTTCTGCTTACCGTCATGAAGCTGGAGACCATAAACTACAACTATCTGTCGGCTGCTCTTCAACCTAGTCCATCACCTGCACCCATGGCTTCACGTATCATGAAAGGTGTGCCATAGGCTAGCGGAAGGAAGAAGGCACCTTACTCCTCCTTTGAGAGGTGATACCCCCACCCTGCTATTCGATGGTTATAGGTACTACAGTCAGAGTACTGTGTCTGTTATTTATAGGACAATGTTCATTTCTTGATCCTGTTATAATTTTGGTGCGACTTTGCACTTAGGTCTATAACTGTTAATTTACGTCACAATATTTATGTGGCAAGTAAGCCACGAAGAAAAACAATTGGTGATTGAGACATACTTAGATGTTTGCTGATTAGTTGTAATTGTGGCAGCCAGGTGTAGCTGCTATCAGCGATGGGGTGTACAACAATCCAGTCTCTTGTCAAACAAAACATTTTCACATTGAACTGTAATTTAGTTTAAAGTTGGCTAATGTAGCCGAAAGGTATGGTTCACCTCTATTTTAGAATACTTTTCTTTTTAGTTCATTATGCGAGCGTCTCCCTGCAGATCTTCGATTCAGATGAGTCTTGTCAGTTCATCCCAGCTAAAACTTCTGGCCACAGCTATATTACTAATTGGCCCAATAGGATGATGCGGCCAACTGCAGCCACATTTCTAGGTTTGGCTGGCGTCTTACTTCTCCTATCATCCCTTCGATGAATATGTACACGCCTATTTATTGTAGCATATTTATTATACTACACATAAGAGATGGTGGACCACTGACTCTGTCACAGTGGACAAAGAGAAATAACTAGATGAATTGGTGTTCTAAAGACAAGGGTCTAGCCTATATCTGGACTAGTCTACTCTTGTAACATTGGAGGGGTGTAAGGGTTCTTATAAGTCTTATTTGAGTAATGTGGAATGTCTGCAACTAAGCCAACCATACCTTCTTGGGTGGTACAGTCTTTGAATCTGATGCTTGCTGTTACCACCAATGAAGCTCTTGCCGACAGTGAATATCTGGCACGATTAAATTGGATCCTCCAGAATCTACCGGGGTACAACTCTAGCCTGTGAATGAGGTTACTCTATATAAACCACTGGCAGAGAAAGTCCTCCATTAGATGTTGGTGATATAATACCCTCCAGCACGTGGACATGATCCGATCCCCATTGGGACTTGTCCTTGGGTCATACATTGGCTCAAACAAACAACAACCAATCATGGATTAAATGGCCCCTTTCACAATGTGATTTGGGACGCAGAGGTGTTTCCAAGGCACCAGGGCCGGGTTATATACTGGCCAAGACCTACTGACGCGCCCTTGTCGAGCGTCCTGGGCAACAGGTCCCTTCGGGGTCCTGGCTAAAGTCAGTAGGATCGCCGATTCCTCCGAAGTCGGAGAGTGTCTGCCTGTACGGCGAGGAACCACCAGTCTGCACACCAATAAGCCAGACTTGGGACAACGGATACTCACGCAAACCTCAGGTCCTGTACGACATCACACTGATGTTGGACAACAGGATGCCTTCATCCGACATACAGGACTTCACGTTGGAGCTCAAGCCAACGAACACAAGCAAGCAAGCAAGCAACAATGTGATTTAATCTGCCGATGGGGTATATGGCAGCCAAGGTAAAGGTGTACATCCTGATGGGCTGTGTGGCAGCCATCAGAATCGTGTATATACTGATGGGCTGTATGACAGCTGTGGTGATCGTGTATATCTTAATGGGCTGTATGGCAGCCGGTGTGATTGTGTATATCATAATAATGGGCTGTATGGCAGCCGGTGTGATTGTGTATATCCTAATGGGCTGTATGGCAGCCGGTGTGAGTGTATATCCTAATAATGGGCTGTGTGGCAGCTGTGGTGATCGTGTAAATCATAATGGGCTGTATGGCAGCCGGTGTGATCGTGTACATCCTGATGGGCTGTATGGCAGCCGTGGTGATCGTGTTCATCCTAATGGGTTGTATGGCAGCCGTGGTGATCATGTATATCCTAATGGGATGTATGACAGCCGGTGTGATTGTGTATATCCTAATAATGGGCTGTGTGGCAGCTGTGGTGATCGTGTACATCCTAATGGGCTGTATGGCAGCCGGTGTGATTGTGTATATCCTAATAATGGGCAGTATGGCAGCTGTGGTGATCATGTATATCCTCATGGGCTGTATGGCAGCTGTGGTGACCATGTATACCCTTATGGGCTGTATGGCAGCTGTGGTGATCATGTATATCCTTATGGGCTGTTTGGCAGCCGGTATGATCGTGTATACCCTGATGGGCTGTGTGGCAGCTGGGGTAATCGTATCGACCACTGGGGTATCCACCACATATTTCTTTCACAATATGGACAGTATTATTGTATGAAATCAGTTTGGGAGTGACATATTTCATGCTTCATGAGGTGGTAGAAGAAATCATTTACATTAAAATCAAGGGAGAGGGGTGAAAAGTAATCGTTGGAAGAAAAGAGCAGAAAAGAGAATGTCATGAACAAAAACTCACTGTCTTGCAATGTGATAGCTAGCTATCAGTTTGGAATTGGAATTATCACTGTGCAATTCAACGAGGTTCAATCATACAGAAGGTCCTCTTTTAAATATGGGGTGTTGGGAATTTTGGACGAATGTTTGCTTTTTTTCCTGACTCCTCAAATGGTCCAATCATTTATGGCCCAAATTTGTCTGCATTTCTCTTCTATTTACAGAGGCAAGGTAACAATTAAATATTCTACTACCTTCTGATCTTCTGTAATTATCTGCACCCCATCTAGTATTGGTTATGTAAATGTATTCTATGTGGTGACCAGAAATATTACTGACCCTTGCTCACACTATATAACCATTTTGCCTAAGATAACTTTTTATAGTACATGTCTGTTCATGTATCCATTTTGACCTTATTAACTATAAGGTTTACTTTGGCACATTGCTCTTATTAACCCTACACACTGTATTTATGTGTTGGTAAAATGTTCCCCCGTTTCTTTTCCTTATTGTTGGAGCAGCTGGAAATAGACAGAAAATCATTGTTGTTCATATGTCAGCTGGTTTTTAATCAACGGTGGCTGGTTTAACAAAACAGAAAGACTGAACGCTAATGGTTGTTCTATTCCTGGCCAGAAGTCAAGGACAGACTACTCCATTCTGATTTCCTGAAAACACACACATACTCACACACGCATACACACTCACACAAACACTATGTGCACACACTCACACATACACATGCTGAGAATGATTCATTTTGTTCCAAGAGGCATGTGTGGGTGTGGGTGTGTGTGTGTGTGTGTGTGTGAGATAAGAGAGAGAGAGAGAGAGGATAAGGACATATAACTCGCCTTGGTGTTACTCTGTACATGGTAGTAGCCCTATGGACCAGGTGGCACTGCACTACCACATGTCCTATGAGGTGGTGTGTGTGTGTGTGTGTGTGTGTGGGGGGGGGGGGGGAATAGTGTGAATGCATATGTATGTGCGCTATGTTGTGTGTGTGTGTGTGTGTGTGTGTGAAAACACTTCTTGCATGTTATTGACTAGCTAATTCTTTATAACAGTGAATGTCATCACTATAGTATGTCCCACAAAGAATGCCTTCATTCACGATCAATTATTTTGAAAACTGTTTGTTGCATCGTTATGAAATTTTTCCAGCCGTCTTATATTTACCCCCACCCAAGGAATATGTCTTTGATAGGTCCAAAAGCAACTTAAATAATTGAAAGCGGCAACATTTCTTTTATGTTTTGGAGGAAATGTAGTGAATTCACGCTAACAAACTAGTCTTACAGTAAACCACGTTATTTCTGGTAAAGACACAAGTACAAGACGTAGCCAGGTTCGTAAGGGAGTGGGTGCAATAAAAAAGTAGCTTAAAGTAGCATTGCACCGTTTTTTTAAAATCCCATATGGCTCAGTCTCTTTCCGCAGGGCGGAAATCGTGGCACAAAGCACGAACTCCGTATCTCCAGCGACGACCCTCAGGAGTCTCCGAAAAAATGCACTCGTGAAATGAAGGAATCGAACATACAACCCTCGGAGCCCGAGTCAGACGGCTTGACCACTTCACCACGGAGATTCCCGAGAGGGGTGCAATGTGTAATATTAGTAAAGACAGAGCATACACAGAGGTATGGGGTAAATAATGTGTAAATTGACAGGAAAGTAGAGGGAATATATTTCTTACCTTTTTTTTCATTTCCTTCTTGTTTCTTCAGCTCCTGGTTAATAATTGTACACAAGTATTCATGTTACTAGGATGCATTTAGCTTTTTATATTGAGATCGTGAAAGCTTCCAAATAGCTGTGCGTTAATGTGCGTATGGAGTGACCAGAAATGATACCGTAATTTAGTCATCATGTTTCCATTTTTAAGGATCTGTTCAGCTGTCTGTGTAGTTTGTTCTCACTTACACATGGGTGACAGACCCGCTGTGAGTCTTCGTGACAGACAGACAGACAGAAAGACAGACAGACAGAAGCTAGACAAACAGACAGACAGACAGACAGATATTATTATATAGTATTCTCGAGCCAATATCTAAATGCATTACCTTTAATCTTATTATGATAATCCCCATTGTCTGTATGCTTTGATACGAACACGAGCTCAGCATTCTGTTGCAAGCCATTATGCGTATTACCAGCATGGGCCATGACCAAAAGCTGTCCTATACTACTGGGCACATATCGCTTTATCTGTCCATCCACTAATTGCCATTCCTTATCACTTGTGTGGTGCGCATTGATCCACATTTCATCCAAACACACTATGCCATAATTTTCTTTGCGCATTTCCCTTATTTCACGTAGGTATCTGCTTCTCATGGCTTCTAAATGCGGTTGCTCGCAAAGATTATTTCTACCGCCCTTGTACTTTCAAATAGTGAAGATAATGTCCTTATAGTTTTCCACAAAGTTGTTTTGGATAGCTCTATGTTATTGTTCTTTCTGAACCAAACCCTAAGTTTTCTTACAGTCATTGTTTCTTTGGCATCCAGCATTTTTATAATGCTGGATAATCCTGGATATAAAATCCAAATTTTTAAAATAATTTTAGGAGTCTCTGTGGCGAAGTGGTCAAGCCTTTTGACTCGGGCTCCAAACGTCGTGGGTTCGATTCCAGTTCACGAGTTAAATTTTTCGGAGACTTCTGTGGGTCGTCGCTAGAGCTGCGGAGTTCGTGCTTTGTGCAATGCTTTCCGCGCTGTGGAAAGAGACCGAACCATATGGGATAGAACCCGGTGCAATGAAGTCGACCCTGTCGTATATCAAGCGACTTTTTAAAGCATTTTTATAATAGCTCGCCTTATGACATGTTTGTCAAAACTGTCTACAATAATCTTTCTATCTACCGTTTGGTTATTGCGTGGTGGTTTAATTCCAGATTCTTGCACCCTTTGACAAAATGCCCGTTTACTCAAGCCCAATGCATGCATTGTTCTTTTTTTTCGGAACTTGTAATAGTATAAAACAGTTTCTTGCGATCAGCTTCTTGACATAAATATGTGTACAACTTCATAGCGAATCTTTGAAGTGTACAATTTCGCATTAAAGCCCATTGAAAAATATTCACACATTTCAATGTTAGCGATAAGTGAAAAGATTTAAAAAAAAAAAAAAAAAATCATATTAATCAGGTTTCATGAAATAACCCACATTTTGAGACACATCTGAACAGTCATAGTTTGAACAACGCGGGGGGTTGGCAAAAGTGTCAGAGTCTTGCGTAGAGCAAGATAAGTAGCTCGTTTTCTGGCAAGTGTGAAGCAATATCAAACTATCAAATCACACGAAGTGAATATTCGAACTTGTTATTTACAAGCTTTATTTACGCGCTGCATTCATTGTCGCACAGACATCGCGCAATGACAATCCATAGCAATCATTACAGCATGAACTATATCAATACAATACATAAGAATACATGCAATCAATAGACATATCACTTACAATACACAAGCGTTCGAACCAGTCTCCCACTGTCATACAGGCCAGCTCTCAATGCAGATTCAAACACCACTCGCAGACGCATGCGACCTGTCCATTCAAACGCCTAACTCCGTCTGCCAGACTTGTCGTTCTACACGCTACACGCTAGTTGGCGCTCAAGTCAGCTGGTGTGAACCCTGCAAGGTTCACGGGGTGTACCGCTGACCAGCGATCGTTTAAGCGTCGCTCAATTGCTGTGCTTGGCTGCTTATACGGGCGACGTCGTAGACGCCGCATTCCCTCTGCAGTGTTTAATATCACTCAGGGTTGCGCGTTGTTATGTCGCCTGGCGTTGGCACAGCCAACGCGTCGCAACCTCAGATGTGAGACTTTGACACTCTCCCCACCCTTTTTCCATGAAAGGATTTCCTTTCATGTGTTGTTGTTGTTGTTGTTGTTGTTGTTTGTCCATCAAGAATGATGATGACCATTCATTTCATCCAGTGGGGTTGAAGGTGTGGAGCCGTGGGTTCTAAGATGGCTGATAAGGCCTATTTTGGCTCGAAATATTCTTTGACAATGTGGGCAAAGAATGCTGGACGTCTCTGGAGGAGGATTTCCTGCAGTGGTTTTTCTGTCCTGCCTTTTCTTCACAGCTCTTGCAGTCCTGGTTGCCTCACATATGACTGCACCTTTGCGCAATGATGCACGCCACGAATTTCGGTCTCTGGCTGCAGCCTCCCAGGTGTCATGATGAATTCCAAAAGGATGAAGAATGACTTGCGCGATGACTTGGATTAAAGTGAGGAAGAGTTGCGCAATTCGTCGACCTCACTCTCTCGCCTGAGTCCATCTGAGTCCAGTGGCAAGACAAGTCGAGACGATTGGAGACGAATACAGGTGCAGTGGATAACCAGGGCGCTCTACGTGCCTTGCCGTGCTCATTACGTTCCACAACGCTTTGCAGGTAAACGCCGTCTTGCCCGTTGAATCAGGAATGATTTCTTCCGCGCAGTCTGCCGAATCCTGTCTTCACATGCTGGGTAGGCATACCCTAGTTTACCTCTTGGTTTGACACCAAATCGGATACCCATGTCTGGTTTAGCCAGCCTCTCACAGCTGTTGCCCGGGGTTGGCCGCTGTCGCATGCTGACAGCTACTAGGAGCCACAGGCACGAGCTGGGTGTCAGACTTGGACCAGTGGGGGATGGGTCCTGAAAGGACATGAGAGCCATCCTTACCAAAGGTGCTACCAATGCCTGACACCCCGTACCCCCCATTTCATTTCATGTACAATATACATGGGTGTTATTAAACTTGTCAAAATCGAACATTGTATTTCGTCTTAATAGTTATTCTAAATATATACAGGTGAATAGTAAACAATATGTATACACCAATTATGTTGCACCATGAAGTACAACAGTCAAGTACAATCTATTTGATGGGCATTACCTCGCTGTGACACAGCTAGTCCGGTAGGTCACGCCTAAACTGGCCCCTACCTCAACAACCAAAAACAAAAATACTAAAATCATCAGGTCAAGCTGTGAGCATCTCCCTCTGAGATAGCTCCGTCATCAGACCTCTGTTTAGAGTTTCTAATGAAGGTCAACAGTTTTGGCAATATATTGTCCATATATAAATGACGTCACATTGACATGTTATCTATCGAGCACACATGTTAATGGTTACAATACATATTTACACATCACCAAGAATTTAGAGTAATGTCCCTTGGTTATTATACAAAAAATATAGGAATAATACTTTATCGTCGTTTACAAGACATAAATTACTACTGCAAATTTATTTCTTAGTGTCATAATTTGATACTTATTGACAAATGTGCACAAAAAGTCACGTTTATAAAGAAGCAATCAAGTTACGATGCTGAGATTACTTATTATAAAAATCGACATATACAATTCCGTATATGGAAATATTTTAAATCACATTTTAATACAATCGTCATAAATTTATAGACTTTTTAGCGTAGTCTGCTAACTTTTAAATTAATATGCAAAAAACAAATACCGGAAGTATACAGCTGTGTTATTTTACACATGTGTTGTGGTGTCATTCACACGGCGTTGTTCCATTCTGGATGGATATTATATAAACGGAGTATTAGTTGTTACTATCAGCTGTTGGATCGTGTCTTCCGCCTTCTGCTCGGATTGTACTGTCGTAGTCATCTTTCGTACCTTGTTAAAACGTCTTGGACGCATCGGTCTGGATACATTCAGGATTACTTCACGTTGTAGTGGCTTGGTAAGTTCCTGGATCCTGTAGTGTTGTCCAGTGACACTTGTCTTTGTAGTGTCTGGTTGTTACAATATGTATTTACAATAATAATCACATTCTTTCTCATATCTTACAGTTATACAACACATTAGTTTACATAATAATGATTCCATTCTTTCACATATCTCACAATTATACACGCATTCATTCGCATAATAATGATACTAATAAGAATCCACATATGTACATAAGTTATATACATTGGGAGATACAATCTACCCCATCACATTGTTGTACACAGCGTTACTGACACTTTGTCACAATTGGCTGTGGTACTGAGCACTATCTACGTTGCAGTTTTATACACCCTCTGCACTGTGCTCTGGTGTTGACTGGGTATTAGGTTCGTCGTATGGACATCTCGACAAAAGATCTGCAAGACAGTTTTGTGAACCCTTTATATGGTTAATCTCATAGCTATAGTCCTGCAGAAGAAGGGACCATCTTGCCACCTTGCTGTTACTTGGCGTTCCTCTGGTAACAATTGTCAGCGGGCTATTATCTGTTTCAATAATGAAATGTTTACCTAAAAGATATCTAGAAAGTTTACGTACCGAAAATACCATGGCAAGAGCCTCGAGTTCCGGCGTATTGTAATTTCGTTCGCTGGTGTTCAGTTTTCGAGAGACGTAGTATACTGGGTACAAGATTTGGTCGTGTTCCTGGAGAAGCACACCTCCAATGGCTACGGAGCTCGCGTCACATCTTAATCTAAAAGTAATATTCAAATTTGGCAATTTTAGAATAGGTTTTTTAGAAAAATATGAAAGAATCTTCGTAAATGCTGGCCTCAAACATTCGCTGTTTACAATCACATTGAAACATTTGGTCAATTCAGCAAAATGAGGAATAAATTGTCTATAATAGTTTAAAAGACCTAACACACTTCGCAACTGTTTCTTAGTTGTCGGAAGCGACAATTTCAAAATTCTAGACATGATAGTTATCGTCAGTTGATATAAAGCCATTTGAGATCTTATAGCCCAAAAATGAAATTTCCTGAAAGGCTATATCAACTTTGGAAGGTTTTACAGTTAGTCCATGATGTCTAATCCTGTCAAATGTCTGCTGTAGTGCTGTTATGTGATCTGTCATGTCCTTTGTGTGTATGCAAATGTCGTCCATGTACCAAATGATGTTAGCAATGTCTGTCAAAAGAATTCTTGTCATTCTGACGAAGGTAGCCTGGTGCATTGACTAATCCGAAAGGTAGTTTACACCATTCGTATAAACCCCACGGTGTGGCAAATGCAGTCAGATGTATACTGTCAGGATGTACAGCTATCTGCCAGTAGCCTTTTGTCATGTCAAGTTTAGTAAAATAACGTGAGTCAGATAGTTCAGTCAGGATGTCTTCACAGTTGCTCATTGGTTCTAAATCCAACTGTGTAATGCTCTGGAGTTTGCGATAGTCCACACAGAGTCTGATAGTTTTGTCTTTTTTTTCTTACTAAAACTATTGGTGAACAGAAATGAGATTGTGAACGTCGAATGATATGATTTGCTTCTAAATCAATGATTTCTTGATGTAGTTTTTCCTTATAGTGTATAGGGATAGAATACGGTCTACACTTGATAGGAATGTCGGATGTCAAGATGATTTGGTGCTGAACTAAATCTGTCTGTCCTGGGCTGTCAGAAAAGATCGTCCTGTACTCTTGTATCAGTTGTCTGCAACTGTCAGTCTGTGTCTGCGTCAGTTTAGGATTTACCTTAATGTCCTGTAAGTTGGTCGTCGTGTCAAGAACTGGTGTCGGTATCTCGTCAGTGTCGTTGTCGTCCGTCTGGTCCACTATGGTGGTGCTTGCTGCAGTTTCTACTTGGTCGTCTTGCCTGTGGTGATATGGTTTGAGCATGTTAATATGGAAAATTTTATGTTTGTCCCTAACTGCAATTTCGTAATCTACCGTCGAAATTTGTCGTAGTACTTTGAACGGTCCTTGCCATGAGTCAGTTAGGAGATGTCTATCACTTGGCAAAAGAAGAAGAACGTCCTGTCCTGGTGTCAGTGTAATAGTTCTATTTCCTCTGTTAGCATATTGTCGGTAGATAGCTCCTGATTTTTGGAGAGCTTCTTTAGCTAACACTCATGATTTCATAATTCTATCACGCAATGATGTTACATGTTCATATGGTGAAATGGGTTTAGGCAAAGTTGTACTTTCAGTCAACATAGATTCATACAGAGATAATGGGCCGCGTGGTTGTGCACCATATAACATTTGAAATGGTGAGAACCCAGTGCTGGAATGGGGCACTTCCCTATATGCAAACAAAATTGCAGGCAGATAAGTATCCCAATCTTCAGGGTGTTCTTGGGTTACCTTAGAGAGCATATGTTTCATATCGCCGTTAATCTTTTCCACGATACCGGTCGAATGCGGGTGGTAGGGACTGTTGAAGCATTGTTTAACACCCAACATTTTGGTAAAGGCTTGTGTAGCTGAGGCAATAAACTGGCTACCCCGATCTGAAAGTATGGTATCAGGGAATCCTACCCTCGCAAACATATGAAAGAACACTTCCATGATGTCTTGGAAGTTATGTTCTTCATTGGAATCGCTTCTGGCCACCGAGTACATAGATCAATGAGTGTTACAATGTACCTATTACCTCTTGATGTTACATGGTTAAGAGGACCAACTATATCGACCGAGATCTTTTCAAACGGTCTGCTAGCTAAATCAGTAACTTGTAATTCAGCTTGTGGGTGTTTACCCTTTTTGACAAGCTTTTGGCAGATGTCACACGATCTACAATACTGTTTGGTATCGTTGCAAAACTTTGGCCAATAAAATTGAGTAAGTACCCTTGCTCTAGTTTTAGCATACGCCATGTGTCCTGCAAAGGGTATGTCATGAGCTAGATTCAATGCTTGTTTGCGGTTTTCTAACGGTAGCACTGTTTGTTCTATAGTGCTGGAACCTTTGGTGTAGTACCGTGTTAGAATTCCGTTCTTTAGAGCAAAGTACCATTGAGCATTCTTTGCTACTCTTGGCTTTTGGCCTACAAGTTTAATACACTTTTGCAAAGATCGATCGACTTTTTGAGATGTTATAAACTTCTCCCTAGTTGTTTCAGGAGATGTTACAACTGGACTTACTAGTTGTAAAGCCTCTGTCTGATCGATTCGATCTTGCATCTGTGCAGTAGATCTAGTTACTGCATTTATTACATCACAACGATCATTCTCATCACATGTTGATGTCACATTCACACAATTACATGTATGTTCTGGCATAGCCAGATTGGCATTTGTACATTGAGTTACAGGTGGTAATACATCATTAATGGTGATTTGTGATGAAGGTGAAATGGTAGTATCAATATTACAAATGACAGTTGATGTACTACTGTCATGTGGCATGTCATTCACTTCAGGAAGGTTTCCAATGATAACATCACAGCAAGGATTGGTTAATGCTGCGCATTTAACCTTTCCTGTAAGGAATGGTGTAGTTATATATGCCCATGCAAGTGGATATTTCTCTATGTTCCCTGAGAATGTCCTGCATGTGACATATTTACCACTATATTGTGATGGTAAAATATAATCTCTCTTTACACCAATAAGAGTACTTCCGCTATCACGTAAAACTGTGGCAGCTCTACCATTAACATACCCCTTATGGATGTTTAATTTACCTTGGGAGTTTACTACAAAATTGGCCTCCTCATTGGTAACAGGTATGGAATGGCCGCATGTTAACACGCCAACCTCATGAAACTGATCACAAATGGTACATTTTTCATGATGGAACACATCAATGGAATGTGCTGAGTTTACTGGGTGATCTTGTACACTTTCATCTTCTGAAGAAGAACTGTCAAACATGGCTGCATTAGCCTTTCTGGTCATTGCCTTGCCTTTACAATCCTTACGCCAGTGACCAAAAGCCTTACAAAGATAACATTTGGTAAGTTTTCTGTAGTTCTTCCTTTCTTTATCTTGCTTAGAAATGTAATTCTGCAAGTAAGCAGTGTACCCAGGATGTTGGTCACACATATCATTTGCATTGTGTGAGAATTGGCAATATCTGCACTGATAAAATTTCTCTGCAGCTTGTTTATAAGGTCTTTGTTTGTTATTTGACCCTGACTGATATTTGCCATATGTAGCTGCTGCTACAAAGTCTGTGCTGGTCAGACTACTAGAGAAACATTGCTTATTGGCTGAAAAATAACCAGAGCCACGACTTTCAATCTGTTGGACACTTTCACACTGACATTCCAACAAAAATTTAGAAAAGGGGGGTGGGAGAGATGTGATAATCTTATCTCTCAACATAAGATCAACTAATTTGTCATAACTTCCATTTACTTTGGCTGCTGACAGCCATTTAGAAAAAATATTCTGAATTTCTGAGATGTAATCAGAGAACGTGTGTGTAGGCTTAGGAGACAACTTCCTAAACTGTTCTCTATAACCTGATTCATCTAGTAAAAAATGCCACATAATTTTCGCTTTAATGTACAGATAATCTTCTTTCAGGTCATTTGGGATCGACTCTATGACTTTCAGAGGTTCCCCAGAAAGACTTCTTACATATACTATACCCCATTCAGGTTTTGGAATTTTGTAATGATCCATGACAAATTCAAAATTTTGGGTGAATGCTGCTATGCAATCACCTGTGTTGTAACTTTTGATCAGACCTTGGTATTTCTTGTGAGGTTGATCTTTGTCTGTTTCTCTATTAGCTTTATCTTTAGAAGATTCAGCTTTTAGCTGTTCAATTTTCAGTTGTGTTTCTTGCTCTTCTCTCTTACTTTGGGCTAAGATCTCAGCTTGCCTCATTGCAGCTTCTGATTGTTTTAGAGCAGCTTCTGATTGTGCTTGTTGAAGCTTTAGAGCAGCTTCTGATTGTGCTTGTTGAAGCTTTAAAGCAGCTTCTGAGTCCTTTAGGGCTGCTTCTGATTGTGCCTGTTGAAGCTTTAGGGCATCTTCTGATTCTGCCTCCTTCATTTTTAACGCCCTTTCGGCCGCTCTCTCATTCCGCTCAATAATTTGCTCTTGTTTCAAGAGGTATTCTGCATATTTACTTTCACTCCATGTTCTCAATCCCTCACCAGACATATTCATTTTTAAACCCATTTCAATGAAATCGTTTAAAGAAGACATGATGAACAATACGTATGATGAAATAAATATAAACAAAATTACTTATGATGTTAGTAATTTACAAATATTTTTAGCACAGTTGATGTTTAAAGCCAGACTAACGAAAGTATAAAGAGAAATGAAAAAAAGTTTATACTCAAGTAATCCTTGGGCAATGTGCTGTCCAGTGGTACTCGAAATCACACTGGAACGTCCTTCGGGTTGACGCACAAAAATATTTTTTGAAGTTCACGAAGCTCAGGTAAAGTTGACACACAAAAAAACCTGTACTTTTGAAACTAAACGAAATTAGAACGTTTGTAAATGTATGGTGTATGTAATGTCACTGAAGTCTGTATAGGTTTGTATGCTGTCAAGTATTATTGTTAGTCGTTACCACAATCAACAACTTTCACGCTCACACTAACCCTACTCAATGACATTCAAGGGCACGGCCGCCATTTTGGATTTTAGTTCTTAAATTGGTTAAATTTGGCGATAAGTCTGAAGACGCCTCGGTTGGCTTCAAATAATGTCTTCACACTTATAATTTAATGAAATCAACACTATTTAACCGTTACTTTACTCTAATCTATGACTTGCGCACTTCTATTAACATCTTCACATTCGATTCAAAAACTCGGACAAAAAAATCTACAAGTTCGCATTCAGTTCAAAACCCGGACGAAAGCCACCACGTTCGCACTTGTCAGAGTCTTGCGTAGAGCAAGATAAGTAGCTCGTTTTCTGGCAAGTGTGAAGCAATATCAAACTATCAAATCACACGAAGTGAATATTCGAACCTGTTATTTACAAGCTTTATTTACGCGCTGCATTCATTGTCGCACAGACATCGCGCAATGACAATCCATAGCAATCATTACAGCATGAACTATATCAATACAATACATAAGAATACATGCAATCAATAGACATATCACTTACAATACACAAGCGTTCGAACCAGTCTCCCACTGTCATACAGGCTAGCTCTCAATGCAGATTCAAACACCACTCGCAGACGCATGCGACCTGTCCATTCAAACGCCTAACCCGTCTGCCAGACTTGTCGTTCTACACGCTACACGCTAGTTGGCGCTCAAGTCAGCTGGTGTGACCCCTGCAAGGTTCACGGGGTGTACCGCTGACCAGCGACCGTTTAAGCGTCGCTCAATTGCTGTGTTTGGCTGCTTATACGGGCGTCGTCGAAGACGCCGCATTCCCTCTGCAGTGTTTAATATCACTCAGGGTTGCGCGTTGTTATGTCGCCTGGCGTTGGCACAGCCAACGCGTCGCAACCTCAGATGTGAGACTTTGACAAAAAGGCCAATTCTGTGAAAACACGTACAATATTCAAAATTGAGCCCTGATTGTCTGGCTACTCTGTAATACATTTAAAATTATGAATTTCATGTCAGACCCGTAAATTATATATCTCATATAAACAAACATTGAAATTTGCTGTAAAATCTCCAGAACAAAATTTGTTTTGTTGGGTGGACATAATGATAAGGTTATATACTAAATTTCATAGTTTTCCCTCAGTTGGTTACTGAGATATTGATGTTTATATTGCGGCAAACAAATGTGGACATACTATAGGATATTCTCTACTACATTAGACATAGCTTGAATTTGTTTTGTTTTGGTAGTTGAAAATCATACACATGTTTACTTTTGTGTGAAACAATGGTTTATATCATTACCCACTGAAATTATGTCTTTTAACATATGGTTGACCATCTTCAGATGATACTTAACCATTGTTATGTTTGCCAGTATGAATTATCTTCAAACTATAATTATTCCTTTTAAAACAACTTATCTCTCTCTCTCTCTCTCTCTCTCTCTCTCTCTCTCTCTCTCTCTCTCTCTCTCTCTCTCTCTTTCTCTCTCTCTCTCTTTCTCTCTCTCTCTCTCTCTCTCTCTCTCTCTTTCTTTCTCTCTCTCTCTCTCTCTCTCTCTCTCTCTCTCTCTCTCTCTCTCTCTCTCTCTCTTTCTCTCTCTTTCTGTGTGTCTGTCTGTCAAGGTAGCTAGCTTGGTCAACATAATACTAACATTATTAGTTAGGATGCAAGTATAAATCGTCCTGTAAAGGGGAACTGTTGAATATTGGCTCCTAAGATTAGTTTGCAATTGTAAAATTATGATTGAAAATGACTTACAGTGATTAGGCAAGCTGGTTTAATAAGATTTTGAAGTGGTGAGTTCTGTGAATAATATTTATAGACATGAATGTCAATTTAACTTTAGCCAGCGGCAGTTGTAACTGTGTTTCATGTTGACAGAACAAAACAAGCCACATTATACAGAACAGCTTAGTAGAATATAACAACTTGACTGGAAATGAGAACACTAGTTACTTCAATTGTAGTTTCAAGGTTCCAGCACAGAACTTTACACATGGAAAACACCAGTTTCAACTTCTGGCATACCCAGATGTCACAGGGCAAGACAATGACACAGTTTATGGGAATAATAGCACTCAGACATCTCCAAAATATGTAGGTAAGTATGTTCTCAACTTATGTCAGTATAATTTAGCTTGCACTTAGTTTTTGTTTATTTGTCAGTAATTCATTGAATAAAATTAAATGTGTAGTCAGCTATATTATCACAGTTGCTGTTATATTGATCACCATCTGTGTTAATATGTTTCAGTTTCATGATAAGAGCAAATCAATGTTAGAGGGATTATACATGCATTTTGCCTCAAGATTATTTTATTTCTGCAAAATTGCAAAGATCTCTATTAGAATTTCCTTCTCTCTAAAATCAGTGATATATTATGTTATGTTAGTGTTTCATATTTAGTAGTTCCCTGTTTCTTTACCTTAAAGTGCACCGTATGTGCATTTTGTTTGTTTGTTTGTTAACAGTGCAGGTCTGTTTCTAGTTGCTTATGTGTTCTGATATATAAGATTCTACAAATATGTATAATTGATTGTTTCATGATAGATAATTTCAGGATGCACCTGTTATGTATTCCACATTTGCTAAAATATGATCTAAAATTGCAATACCATATATGGCTAAGGTATTTCATGTGATGACAATGCTGTAATTCCAGATTAAACTGTACTAGAGAATTATACATTGAGTGTTCTAGAAATAATATCTTGCACATTCATTGTTAATAATCCTTCTGTAGACCATGCTACTTGTAGCATGGTCCTTGAAAACATTGTAACTTCTTGGGTAGCATGTTCTATTGCTCATAATTATATTTGTAATTTTATCTGTCAGTTTTTTTTTTTTTTTTTTGCATATCCTTTACAGGACATTGCTGTTCAGATCATTCAGCTGATTGTTGATTTCTTGGCAAGATACGCTCGGTCGTTTGCCATTGGTTTCTGAGCGGCCCGGCTCACATACCCCGTAAGTTACCGACGCGATTCGAACCAGCTATGCTGATTCTCACCGTCGTCACGTTACTTACGAGAGTATACGAGATTACGGAGAAATGTCGCTAACCTCTAGGCCAGGAAGCCGGCTTATCTGTCAGTAGGTACAATTAAACATGTTCATGATGGTCACTCATGTGTGCATATTATTTCTCAACCACCTACCCCAGTAATATGTGTTATTATGGCTGTCAGACGTATAGCTCAGTGCATTTCTAAAGACGGAGTGAATATAAATTCCATAGACACAAAAAGACAGACTCAACATTCTACAAATATCTAATTTGTCTCCACCTGTAAGAGGTAGTGGGGCTTGCATGTTCCATTGACCCCCAGGCGTTATGTTGTTGGTAGCATATTGGCTGATAGTGTTTGTTAAACAATGCAAGGAATATGATACCAGAGGATGTGAGACACAAGTAGACTAGGGACAGTCAAAGCCAAACCTGAAAAAAAGCTGGTAGAAACATGATGCACTGAGCCACAGGATTGATGAAGCAGTGTGCATAACTCTCTTTATAATGATGGCTTGAATTAAAAGAAAGCAGAATGCTGCCAATCCCAGAGCTTTCATCTATCAGAGAAAATGCAGAATAAATGTGTCTTGTGATTGATGCCTAGTCTCAAGCCCTACTCTAGGAATGTAAACACATATATGTTCCTACATCCCTGAGATCACCTGTGTATGCATGCAACAACACACTCGAACACATGCGTGCGCACGCACACACACACACACACACACACACACTTACACACACTACCCTAGTTTTTGTTTTCTTATGTTAGTTAATTAGTCACGGTTCTAACTTTAGGGCAACGGATTGCCTTATTATGCTCTGTTCCTGTGCCAGTGAATATCACACAAAATGCTCCTCACTGGCCAATGCGAAAAGTGGAAAAGACAGGAGTCTCGGCAAGCCAATAGTTCGCACAGGTACATGGTGCATAATGCCGCTGTCAGAAATTGCCAAAACAAAAGTCCACCACGGAAAATACAGTTCAGTGTCGATGGAAGCAACCTCGCCCAGTAGGGATAGTCATGTGCACTAGGTGACTCCAGACCGTCAGCAAGCTAATGATTACTATCATTGAAAGTAGGAACCTGGAATGTTAGAACAATGAACGCAGATGGAAAATTAGAAAATATCAAACAAGAAAGGGAAAGAGAAAAGATTAATATTTCAGGAATGTGCGAAATGAGGTGGTAAGGGGCAGGGATCAAGACAGGAGAGGATTGTAAGATTATTTATTCTGGATGAGAAGAATGGCAAAGAGGTGTAGCCATTATATTAGATCGACAAACATCAAATTCTGTTAAAGGATATTGGGACGTTTGGGGAGTTCTATTAGTAAAATTAAACGGAAGGCCTTTTAAAATAAATGCCATTCAAGTATATGCTGAAACAATTGAATGCAGTGAATAAAGTATAGAAGAATCATTTAATGACATGGATTCTGCTTTGAAGAACTGTAAAAAAAAAATCAGAAATAAATATTATAATGGGTGATTTCAATGCAAAAGTAGGAAATCAAGGCGATAGATGCAGTGTAGGCAACCATGGTTTTGGAGAGCGAAACTAACGAGGCTGTAGACTTGTAGAATGGGCAAAAGAACAAGAAATGGTTGTAGGAAACACCTGGTGTAAACAGCATCTTAGAAGATTATGGGCATGGAAGAGTCAAGACAGCAAATTTGATACCAGATAGATTACATCCTAATTAGCAGAAGGTTTTGAAATGTGTTAACAGTCGTAAAAACAGTCCCCATTGCAGACTGTTACAGTGATCACAGATTAATTACAGGCACACTGAGGGTAAAGTTAAAGAAAGTGAAATATACAACAGGAAACCTTAAATATGATTTGTGCAAATTGAAAACTGACAAGATAATTTTAACATAGAAGTAAAGAACAAATGTGATATATCGTCTGATCTAGGGATCCTATTTCAAGATGTGGATGATCAATGGGAAATATTGAAGAATTCAATCAGTTGTGCAGCAGAAAGAAAAAAAACACTATTCTAAAATTAAAGAAAGTGGGTCGTAAGACATGGATGACGGAAGAAATTTTACAACTAATGGTAACAAGAAGGCAGAACAAAAATAACCCTGACAAATATGAAGAAATTCACAGAAAAGTCAGAATATTATGTAAGGACGCAATAGAAGCACGGCTCGAGAAAAACTGCCAACCATCATGTGCCATGCCGATAAGTGTGGGCGGTCATATTCTGAGTAAATCACCAGAGTCGTGGATCAGCTCTGTGTTCCTGTCTTGACTATGCCACGTGGCCAAGCCATCTAGGTATTTACTTCTCGGTCATTCCCATGGTCTCTTCCCTTTGATCTTGCCAGTCGTCACCAAGTTCTCGAATTCATTTCTTCTCATAACATGCCCAAAAAACTTTCACTGACTACGTCTAATGTCTCTAATCAGTTTCCAATCTTTATTTGTTTCTTGAAGAAGTTGTTCATGGTTTTCTAGTCCGGACCATGTTAGTATTTGCATATAAAGAAAAATAAACACACCGTCAAAATATCAAACTACGCACAAAAGAATTCAGGAGTTTGCTAATCAAAGAACACATACATCAGCAGGCTGCCTAAATACAAAAGATGGAAAAATCAAGATAGATACAGATCATATTTTACATGTATGGTAAGATTATGTGGAAAACCTTTATGATGATAACAGAGAAGAACAGTATAATATTCAAAATAATAATGCAGGCACAATTTGAACATGGCTGTCAGAATGCTAGAAACAATATGGAATATGGCAAGACCCTAGTTCAGACAGCATCACAACAGGAAATGATTAATGCTTTAGAAGAATATGAATAGATAAAGTTACCAAACTGTGAAGTACAAAAATCTATCGCATAAATTATGTAACTGTATTTATTGCAATCCCAAAGAATTCCAAAACCTTGGAATGTGATCAACATTGATCAATTAGTATAATGAGTCACATCACAAACAATTTGCTAGGAATTATCATGCAAAGAGTTAGGAAAAACATATAACCTGAAATAGAAGAACAATGTGGGTTTGTAGAAGACAAGGGTACAGTAAATAATGTGTATATACTGAGAATAGTAATTGAACCCTCCATAGAAGAATGCAAAGATCTACACTTTGCTTTATTGACTCACAAAGCTTTCAATTAAAGTGAGGACAGTCACTGATAACGATGCTCAAGCTCTACAAATGATGAAAAGGACCTTAGACTTGTAAAACACATATATTGCGAAACAAACAAGCTGCAATAAGGAATGATAATGAAAGTCAGACTCCTTAAGAGAGGTTTGAGACAGAAATGTGTGGTGTTTCCAGATTTTTTTCCCCCATGTACAGTTAAAATATTTTTAGAAATATAGAACATATGGAAGCAATCAACATTGGGGGATGATGCATCAATAACATTAGATATGCAGATGATACAGTTTTGTTAGCAGACAATGAACAGGACCTGCAACATTTAGTAGCTTCAGTTGTTGCACACCGTGAACAATTAGGGTTATAATTGAATTGTAAGAAGACACAGATTATGGTCATCACTGGGAGGAAGGAAATACCACAATGTAATTTACAAGTAAATGAGCATATTCTTAAACAAGTGAATTGGTACAGTTATCTCGGAACAGTCATAACATCTGATGGGAGATGCCTTGAAGAAATTAGAATCGTAATTGCGAAGGTAGCCTTTTGCAAGATGAAAAACATACTGACCAATAAAAAGATATCAATTGAAACGAGAAAAAGATTGTTGAAGTGCTACATAGAACCTGTGCTTTTGTATGGATGTGAATCGTGGACAATGAGCAGGCAAGCTGAAAAACATCTGATGGCTGTGGAAATGTGGTTTCTGAGGAAAATGCAAAGAATACCATGGACAAAGAAAATAAAACCAATGAACAAGTCCTTCAAGAAACAAATAAAGATCGCAAACTGATTAGAGACATTAGAAATAGACAGTCAAAATTGTTTGGGCATGTCATGAGAAGAAATTAATTGGAGAACGTGGTGACAACTTGCAAGATTGAAGGGAGGAGACCAAGGGGATGCCCGAGAAGTAAATACCTGGATGGCTTGGCCACGTGACATGGTCGAGACAGAAATTAGAAGCTGATCCACGACTCTGGTGATCGAGTGAGATGGCAAAATATGACCGCCCACGCTTATCAGCATGGCACATTAGGCATGGATGGATGGAAGCGGCAGTCACGAGAAAGACTTCATTGACCTGGGTTTTATCCAATATGGCTTGGTCTCTTTCCGCAGGGTGACCCACAAAAAGCGCCACAGAAAGCATGAACTCTATAGCTCCAGCAATGACTCCCAGGAGTCTCCTGAGAAAATGCACTCGTGAACCGAAAAGGCAAACCAGTCAATTCAGCAACAGCCGGTCTCCGTCGTTCCAAACATGCAGTTCATGCTACAAACAACCGCGGACATATGTAAAAGCATTCTCTTCTCAAATTTCTTCTCAAATGTCAATGACTACCTCATTTTGCGTTATCTTGTGTATGATCTAAAAGTAGATCTCCACTCTTGTCCCATCCAGTCCTCATATGGTTGATTTTTCTCAGATAATATGAGCACGCAGAGAATGAAAGAATGTATGAGAGGAAATATAGAAGAAGGGCAGAATGTCAGGGGCCTGCGTGCCCAATTCTTAACCCTGTGAAAATAAAGACTTTCGTTCGTTCGTTCCTGATGTTTGAACAGTAGTATGAATGTTGAGGTCCCCATGCATGGTGTGACACCTTAATGACTATATTTTTGCCCAACTTCACATTTTGCCATTGTATCTATTTATATGCTATCACTATACATGGCTTTTCGTCTTTCCATAGTGTTTAAGGTTTTATCTACTTCCTACTTGAGAATACTAAAACCTTCATTATTGGTCACAGTCAAGTGATAGCATGTGTTTATACGTCAAACATGTTCTGTTTCTTTTTTTTTGTCTATGGTACCTGTTTGCTATAGCATTAATTATGTTCATTACACACCGTTAGCCCACTTTTGTGAGTAGTTGGACATTGATAACTTATATTAATAATAGAAGGCTTAAACTAGCAACCGCTTTCAGTGTTTCTGTAAATGGAGTGATGGTATGGCTGTAAATAAAGATGGCTGCACACAGTAGTGAAAATGCAATGGAATTTTAGCTTAGTTCTTATCTGAATTCTGAAACATATGAGACAGTCAAATACACTTTCAGCCATGGGAAATGCTGTACAACTAATATGTGTTGTAGAAACTGGAAGCTATAGACGATGAAGGATTATGTATTATATCATTCATTAGGCAGGGGGACGCAGAGGTGTTTCCAAGGCACCAGGCCGGGTTATATACTGGCCAAGACCTATTGACGCGTCGAACCGTCTTGGGCAACAGGAGGTCCTGGCTAAAGTCAGTAGGATCGCCGATTCCTCCGAAGTTGGAGAGTGTCTGCCTGTACGACGAGGAACCACGAGTCTGCACACCAATAAGCCAAACATGGGACAACTGATACTCACGCAAACCTGAGGTCCTGTATGACATCACACTGATGTTGGACAACAGTATGCCTTCATCCGGCATACAGGACTTTGCGTTGGAGCTCAAGCCAACGAACATAAGCAAGCAAGCAAGCATTAGGCAGGAGAAAATAATAACCATTACAAACAATTTTGATTGAAGAAATCGCTGAATAAGATCAAGGTCAGACAATTAAGATACTTTGTGTAAAGATCAAACCCACATCAGGGTAGGATTTTAAAAACGGACTTGAGGTCCCAGGTTACCCAGCCTAAAATTGGTACCAGCAAATACCAGAAAATTTTATTTTCAGGAGTGATCATTTGTGTCTGCCTTAGGGAGAATTAATATTATTAACCTTCATCATCATCATCAAGTGCCGTGCCGGCTGGATTAGGCGTTCATGGCTCTCCACAGATCTCGGTCTTTGGTTTTCTGGATCAACTCTGCTGCTGATATTCCTCCATACCACCGTCTCAATCCATCCAGCATCATTTCTCTTGGTCTGCCTCTTCCTCTCTTCCCCTCGATCTTTCCAGTTGTTACGATGTTCTCCAATGCCTACTCTTCTCATCACGTGACCGAAGAAAGATGTGTGTCTCTGTCTTATTGTTGTATATGATGTTCTAGTTTCATTAGCCTGTTTCAGGCAGTCATCGTTAGTTACTCTGGCAGTCCAAGTTACTAACCTTAACAGAAAACAATATATAATTACAGCTCAGAACAATTAGCTGTATTTTATTAACTCTTATTGTAAAAGAAATTCACTATTAAAGTATTAGTTACTGCATTCAAGATAAATGTTTCTTAACTCTTCTTGTTGCAGCCATTTGTTACATGGCCCTACTTTATCAAATAATCGTTACTTTAAATCTGCATGTTATTTTAACTGTGTTATTTTTAAATGTGTTGTACTTTAAGTAACAACATATTGGGATAGAAACAGTTAAAGTAGCAATGGTCTGGAGCAGAAAAAATTAATTATGAAATAACTGCAGACATGTTGAATTGTTATCAAAGTATGTTTCCATTGAACTAAAAGGCAATATGTAAATCCAGTGAGTGGATGATAAACAATAGATGATGTGATATATATGGAGTAAGTAGAATGATTACAATTTCAGTGACAGATTAGATTTTATAATTGGATGTTTGCAAGAGCATTTAGCACATTGGAAAGTGGTTAACACGAATGGTGTGATTCAAAGTGAACCACCATGTGTGATATTTGTGTATGTGTGTATTTGCTCTGTCATTTGTACTATGTTTAGTATAAACTGGAAAATGCTTGTTTAAATGTAATAGCTTTCAAATATCACACACAGCTGATCTCATTGTAACAATGGAGTGCTCGGAGACAAGTGTTTATGAAGGTAAACAGTTCCGCTGTACATGTAAAGAAACTGCAAACACGTTCATTCTTTCTACCACAACATTGTTCTATGGAGCTGCACAAGTTAGTTCAGCACTGCAGCAGGTCACAGCGAATGTTACCGCCAGAAGGAATACATTAGGTTAGTGAAGTGTCTTTGTTTTGTGTGATAATGTGGTTGTTTACAGTATGAGCAGGGTGTATATTAATAGTTATTTTTAATTCATGGATCTCTCTCTCTCTCTCTCTCCTCTCTCTCTCTCTCTCTCTCTCTCTCTCTCTCTCTGTTTATCTCTCTTGCTTACTCTGTCTATCATGACCCCCAACCCTTCACTCCCTGTATAGGTGTTAAGGTTGGTTAAAATAGTAGGTAAAAGTAAAGGACCCCCTTTTCACGTTAGACATTCTGGGCTTATAGTGCTGTCCCATATTGGTAGACATACTGGGTTTATAGTTCTATTCCTACATTTTAGATCAATTGGAGATGTGGTCAGTATCAGGTCAGCTGCCTTGATTTCCTAGAAAATTTCTGATACCCATTTATAGTTATATTTCTATATTTTAGATCAATTGGAGAGGTGGTCAGTATCACGTCAGCTGCCGTGATTTCCTAGGAAAATTTCTTATACCCATTTATAGTTCTTTTCCTATATTTTAGATCAATTGGAGATATGTGACATGTAGCGTCGAAGGCAAGGGACAGTGATTTAGAATAAGATACGGAAATTGTGGCAAACAGAACAAGAAGAGTTAACCTAAGAAGCGACATAATACGCAAGTTGCTAGATGACGTCACGGCGTCCTACGTCACTAGAGGTAGTTAGGTTTTATGATGATTATGGAGGCTGTCGCATAAATAACAACACTGAAATATGAACGCAAATATCCAGCATAAGGATATAGCGAACATGCCATCTAGTACTCGAGTAAGATAAGGACAAGAGGCATAGTCTGCATTACTGACGACGTTCAGAAGATGAAGATCTAACACAGAGAAAGTTAGAGAAGCATACTGCATCTGGACCTGCCGGTCATTTGTCAAATAGAGGCCATGGCGTCAACACACACATAGCTCGGCGTAAGTAAGTTACTCGTCATTCATAAAAGTAGAAAGATGGAATCGGACCCTACAGTGAACATTGAATATTTATAAATGATTATTAATTATCTTTCGCCGGCCCTCCCATCAACATGGGAACGGTGACGTTGTTACATTGTATGGACGATTGCCACCAATAAATATATAATTGACGAGGAACGCCAGCGTTGCTGAATTCATTTCGTTGAGATTTATTCTGGCCCCTTTATAACTGCAATGTTGTTTTTTGGCTAGACAGCGAGCGGAATATTAGAGGGAAAACAGCATAGGTTCAAATCCTGGACGATCCCCCATGTCTGCTATGTATCACGTTCAGTATCACGTCATCGCCATGCCTTCCTAGGAAAATTTCTGATACCATTTATAGTTCTATTCGTATATTTTAGATCAATTGGAGATGTGGTCAGTATCACGCCAGCTGCCGTGACTTCCTAGGAAAATTTCTGATACCCATTTATAGTTCTATTTATATATTTTAGATCAACTGGAGATGTAGTCAGTATCACGTCAGCTGTTCCAATGTTTTCCAGCATGCCATTTTGGCCGCTGCTAAATTTGTAACAGTGTGATCTCACACGCTTCACGGTTTAGACCATACATCACTTCAGATTCATGATACATCACTTCAAGTCCACGATACATCACTTTAAGTTCATGGTACATCACTGCTGATCCACAGAAACCAGATAATTGATCATGCCGCATATTGTGGAAGCTGCGGTAGCGCAATGGGTAGCACTCTTACCTGTTGCTTGGTGGCCATATTTTCAAATTCATCTAAGACAGGGATATTTTTCTTCACTGATATGGACTCTGTGGTTGACCCAGCCTAGAATTGGTACCAGGACATTTTTGTAAAAGTCAAGTCGGCCAGTGAGTGTCGGCTGGTTTAAAAGTTGGTCAGTGAGTGTCTGGTTAAAAAGTTGGTCAGTGAGTGTCGGCTGGTTTAAAAGTTGGTCAGTGAGTGTCTGGTTCAAACGTTGGTCAGTGGCTGTCTGGTTTAAAAGTTGGTCAGTGAATGTCGGCTGGTTTAAAAGTTGGTCAGTGAGTGTCGGCTGGTGGAAAAGTTGGTCACTGATTGTCGGCTGGTTTAAAAGTTGGTCTGTGAGTGTCGGCTGGTTGAAAAGTTGGTCAGTGAGTGTCTGGTTTAAAAGTTGGTCAGTGGCTGTTGTCATGGTCTTATATGTACGAAAGAATGTAAGTGCCGGTTTGTAAGCGAGAGTCAGTGTAAGCATAGCTGAGGTAAAGGGCAGTAATAGACACCACGGCTTGGCTAGTGGACGGTCAGGCAAGAAGCCCGTGAACAGAGCCACGTGATGTGGGAAGGTCAACGAGGAGAGAGGCAGTGTGTGGGAGGCAGCGAATAGGGACGGACGTGTGGAGATCTATAGAACGATAGAACGATAGAAGGATAGTGTTTGTAACGGATAGATGGAGATGAACGTTGTGTATTGATATTCGAGGAATGTACTAACTGTGATATGTGCGGGATGATGTGAAGTTTGATTGTGAATGATCATGCGGGCGACAGTGTAAAGATCGCCATTGCGAGCTAGCGCGTGGCTGTTGGTGGTGAACGATTGTTTGAGCGTGAACTGCGATCATGTTGTCAGCCTGTAATATATTGTAATAAATGATTGTTCAGGAGATAGCTCCTGCCAGATTCCGATTGCATTCATGTGTTATTAGTAGATGTGTCGTAGATGTTATAATATACCTGCCATAGTCCAGTGGGCTAGACGGAGCCAGTAGTAAGACTCTGACAGGTATGATGGTGTCAGAAGTACACATGAACCACAGTCCCATGCAAATGGCATAAAAGAACAAGTCATAATTTTGTATAAATTGGAGATTTGTGAACAAAATTAGAACGAAAATAACATCATTTCTTTCCACAGCAGGTTTCAATTCTACAAAGCGACCGACGTAACCAGAACAGGTCGACGGTAACTAGCACGAGAATCACGTTCCTGTACATCAAGCGTTTGAGTAGTCAGCAGATAAAGATAAGTTGATAAATTTTGATTGCTAAGTACCCAAATCTGCATTCTTTGATTTGCTTGTATAAATACCATCATTAATAGATTTGAATATTAATTAACAGAAAATGAGTTCAGATGATGAAGACTTTCCAGATCAATCACATTTTTGGGGCACAAAACATTGCGGAAAGTTGCATGATTATTTCCAGAGTACACAGGCACAGGACAGAGCAAATTGTAATAGAAAACCTGATGTAATACGTGATTGGCTACAGAAATTTGAAAAGAAAATGCAAGACTACAAAATCCAAAAAAAATTCGTGGTATGCATGGTACAATTTATACGTACCAATAAAAAGAGAAATACTACGGGAGATCATACCAAATATGTCAGTACAGACTATGAATATTATAAAACAAACATATAACACACTATCCAACCTCTTTCTCTTTCGAGACTCTAAAAGTAGAAGTACAAAAGTTGAAACATCCACAGACAAGTCATTCACCCAGTATATAAGTGAATTACAAGAATCGTTCAGAAACTAATGTTGGTAATTAAATATTCAGACAACAATCAACAAGTAATAAATTTCTTGCTAATAGAAAACTAAAAGCAACACTACCAGCCGAATGCGGAAAGTATTTAGAAGAACACAAAACGGAACCTATCAAAAACTTACTAGAAAAATGCCGCGAATATTACAACCAAAGTATAAACCTGGTTAAGAACACTCAACAGAAAAGTACTGTGAAAGCAACGGCATCTGCAGCCACAGATTGTCAAAACAAACCACAGAAAACAAAACCAGTACTGTGCAAACATTGTAGCACTCCACATACAGAAAATGGAATATGCGATAAGAATCCCACTTATCCAGAATACCTAAATACTATTATAGCACAAAAACTAGGGAAGGTAAATCAAAAGAAATATAGAACAAAATGTCATTTTTGCCTTGCTTATGGCCACAGACGTTTTGAATGTGAGGGAGTAAAAGAATACAGATAGCAAAAGCAAATGCAGCCATAAACATTGCAACAGACATTTCAGCAAAGAACTTAGAAAAGTAAACATCACTAAGACGAAAACAAGACCAACCACTGCAAAGTCAGAACAAACTGAGTTTTACCCATCGACTTTTGTACCATATTTCAATAATGTTGTTAACATCACTCAGCCTCATTCCTTATGTAAAGAGAGCAATACTCAACAAGAAAGTGAGGAAATGAACAAAACCTCAAGACTGTCATTAGGAAAACTAACATTCTATGAGGGATACATCAATGACACAGTATGCACATGTGTACGCGACACAGGGTCCTGTCTTATCGGTCTTCGAAAGACCCTAGCTGATCCTAAAGACTACCTAGATGAGTACATCTTTTGCAAAACTGTTTCAGGGACAATAGAGAAATATCCTATGGCATGGGCCAATATAAAATCACCTTTCCTATCAGGCAGAGTAACTTGTGCTTTATTAGACAACCCATGCTGTGATTTATTAATTGGAAATGTATTAAATGTAACAGAATACACAGAGTTCAAAACTCACACAGGGCAAAAAGCTAACACCACAACAAGCACTGCCTTAACTACACCACTCATCATACAACAACATGATGAACATACCAAAGTACCACACCATACCAACTTGATTACCATCTCAAAACAAGAAAAAACAGAAACGGGTGTGTATCATCACAAGGAAAAAGGTGCAGAAAACAAGTATTTCACAAGGCCAAGAAAAGATCACAAATCATCATGGTACATACTATACCTCCTGTACTCCCTGTTAACTACACACATGCCCAAGGGTACACAATGGATGGTTATACTCGCACTACTCATTGTAAATACAAAACAAATGTCTTCACAGACAGTTTTATTCACACATCATCATGACGCAACACAGATGATATTACTCATGACAAGCCAGCAAACTTTGTTACTTGTATCATTGCTGTTGAACCAAAGTTTGTTGTTACCACTGATAAACTTTATGTCAAATCCACTCAGACACATACTTATGCTGAACAATGCAAATCATCAGTCGGTGGAATTACTGACAAAAATCAGCAACAAATTACCCTACATATTTTGGAAAATATACACAAATTGCAGAAAAGCATACAAACATGCACGATTACATTTCAAAACTATACATGGGTGTATTATTAATTATTTGAACTATTGAATGTATACACACATGTACGAGTGCAGGTTTGGAGATAGCACTCAAAAATGATCTCAACATGAAAATTAAAAATCCCCACCCTTCGGAAAATTTTAACCGTAACCCACTTTATATCCTTAGATCCAGTAACTCCATAGTTGCCTTGTCTGCTGTACAACTCCAGCGCTATGATACTAGCACACTCCATTGTACGGACCAACAGAAACATTCCTTCAACGTGAAAATTGTCGTCAACATAAGAGTAAGACACAACATATGATTTCAGGTATCAAACAGTAAGATATACCCATATTGACTTTGTTTTCAAACGAGTATCTACAGAATTCACCTTTTGAAATCGACTAACAACGACGACAGCTTCACAAGTACAGACATTCATTTCCGGTGATCAGTTTAATGAACCAGATGCCAACCTACAAACTATTGGCAAAGACAGTCACAGACAGACGAACCAGGGCCACATTCAAAAGTAAGGCCACTGAACTTAAGTAATTCGTGTTTTAAACGTGTGAATTCCAGCAATTTTACAGAACAGACTTACAAATTGTGCAAACTGGATGGAAAGTGTAAATCACTATACAAAAGGAAAGACAACATCAGGATATACAGAAGTCAACAATTGTATCAGAAAGAATACATGCCAAATATTCCAGCACGGAAACGAACACTGTTAATGTAATTCCGTGTGCAGAACTTTCACAGGACAGGAACAATTTCCTTTACGTGCATAAAGACATCGACAATGTATATTTTATTGTATATGTATTAACTGTATAACATCCAATGTCTAATTTTATTATTATAATACTTTGTATTGTTATAATGTAATATGTACATATGAGCGTAAGTATAGTGGCGAATAGAATAAGTGGTGATGCTGAGAATCAACGCCTGGCAATCCCAATGCGCGAGTGTTACCAAACTTGCCTTTGCGTATAGTGGATAGCCCGACGAATGACGCTTAGCAATAGTGGTACAGAATTAACATCATAAGATGGTAACAAGAAAAAACATACCATCAGGGTGATGCCAACCAAAGAGATTGATAACTCTCCATAACAGTAAACGAGGTGTGCTCACAAAGGGAAACAACTCAAGGTCCGACATAAGATGAGGTAAGGGAGACTATGACATACATGAAGTATATTCGAACCATGACCACAACATTGACATAGCGTTCTCATAAAGAATCGAGTAGTGTGCATTAAATCGAGACGAGGGGAACCACGTCTGAATAGAGAGAGAAAAAAAAATTAAGAATGCTGTAAGAGGAGTTTGCCTTATTCGAGACTAAACCTGGAAATCCTTAAACCGCATAGCCACAAAACTTGAGAGGATAATGCACAGACAATCGATTGAGAAAAATAACATAATGTAATGTCAGGGTGTTGGTTGAATTTAACGAGGTTGACGTGACCCCTAATTTGCGCCAGACAAAAAACCTTTAGAAAACCTCAAACTGAAAAAAAGGGGAACAATTTTGAAGTTAATTCGGAAAGATCAGAGCAAAAAGGGACGCAGCGTGTACTTAGTACAATAATCCCCTGACAAGGTTAGAAAGATGGGCCAAGAGGACAAACCAGAATTTTCACATTTCCAAGAGAAAGTGCCACATTCGCTGCGGGGAAGGGGGAGAGTGTCATGGTCTTATATGTACGGAAGAATGTAAGTGCCGGGATGTAAGCGGGGTCAGTGTAAGCATAGTGAGGAAAGGGGGTAAAACACCACGGCTTGGCTATGGCGGTCAGGCAAAAGCCCGTGAACAGGCCACGTGATGTGGGAAGGTCACGAGGGAGAGGCAGTGTGGGAGGCAGCGAATAGGGACGGACGTGTGGAGATCTATAACATAGAACGATAGAAGGGTATGTTTGTAACGGATAGATGGAGAGAACGTTGTGTATTGATATTCGAGGAATGTACTAACTGTGATATGTGCGGGATGATGTGAAGTTTTTTTGTGAATGATCATGCGGCGACAGTGTAAAGATCGCCATTGCGAGCTAGCGCGTGGCTGTTGGTGGGGAACGATTGTTTTAGCGTGAACTCGATCATGTTTTTCGCTGTAATATATTGTAATAAATGTTTTTCAGGAGATAGCTCCTGCCATTTTTCCCATTGCATTCTGTGTTTTTTTGTAGATGTGTCGTAGATGTTATAAAATACCCGCCATAGTCCAGTGGGCTAGACGGGGCCCTGTAAGACCTGAACTGTCTGATTTTAAAGTTGGTCGGTATGTCGGGTGGGTTTAAAAATTGGTCGTGATGTCTGGTTTTTTAAAAATTTTCAGTGGCTGTCTGGTTTAAAAGTTGGTCCGTGAGTGTCAGCTGGTTTAAAATGTTGGGCCCGTGAGTGTCGCTGTTGAAAAGTTGGTCAGTGGTGTCGGGTGTTTAAAAGTTGGTCAGTGAGTGTCTGTTTAAAATTGGGCATGGCTTTCTGGGTTTAAAAATTGGGCGGAGTGTCGGCTGGTTTAAATATTGGCAGTGAGTGCGGGTGGGTTTAAAAATTGGTCATGATTGTCGCTGGTTTAAAAATTGGTCTGTGGTGTCGGCTGGTTGAAAGGGGGTTGGGTCCAAAATTGGAGGTTTTCGGGGGGGCCTTTGTTTAAAAATTGGTCAAGTTGGGAAAAATT
>JACEFZ010014572.1:0-132812 GCA_014155875.1 Cepaea nemoralis
ATAAGACAACGGAAAAGTAGGATTAGAGAAAAAGACAACAGAAAAGTAAATTTGAGATAAGCAACAGAACGTAGAATTAGAGTGAAAAACAGAAAGTAGAATTAGATATACCCAAAAACAAGATTTGAGATTTGAGGCATACCAAAAACAGAAAAGTAGAGATTAGAGTATACCCGAAACGTAGAAAATGTAGAGATAGAGTCATACCGTAAAATGAAAAGAGAAATTAGAGTGATAAAAACAGAAACGTAGAGATTTTGAGGATAAGCAACAGAAAGTAGAAAAGGATAAAACAACGAGAAACTGAGAGATTAGAGTGCTACCCAAAAAACGAGAAACGTTTGAGATTAGAGTGCATACCAACAAGTAGAAAGGTGAATTAGAGTGCATACCAGACAACGTAGAAACTGTAGAGATTAGAGTGCATACCAGACAACGTAGAAACTGTAGAATTAGAGTGCATACCAGACAACGTAGAAACTGTAGAGATTAGAGGCATACAGACAACGTAGAACTGTAGAGATTAGAGTACATACCAGACAACGTAGAAACTGTAGAGATTAGAGTACGTACCAGACAACGTAGAAACTGTAGAGTTAAGAGTACGTACCAGACAACGTAGAACTGTAGAGATTAGAGTGCATACCAGACAACGTAGAAACTGTAGAGATTAGAGTGCATACCAGACAACGTAGAAACTGTAGAGATAGAGTACATACAGACAAACGTAGAAACTGTAGAGATTAGAGTACATACCAAACAACGTAGAAAATGTAGAGATAGAGTACATACCAGACAACGTAAAACTGTAGAGATTAGAGTACATACCAGACAACGTAGAAACTGTAGAGATTAGAGTACATACCAGACAACGTAGAAACTGTAGAGATTAGAGTGCATACCAGACACGAGAAACTGTAGAGATTAGAGTGCATACAGACAACGTAGAAACTGAAAAGTAGAGTACATACCAGACACGTAGAAACTGAGAGTAGAGTACATACCAGACAACGTAAAACTGTAGAGATTAGAGTACATACCAGACAACGTAGAAACGGTAGAGATTAGATGCAACCAGAAAACGTAGAAACTGTAGAGATTAGAGACAACAGACAACGTAGAAACTGTAGAGATTAGAGTGCATACCAGACAACGTAGAAACTGTAGAGATAGAGTACATACCAGACAACGTAGAACTATAGAGATAGAGTACATACCAGACAACGTAGAGACTGTAGAGATTAGAGTGCATACCAGACAACGTAGAGACTGTAGAGATTAGAGGCATACCAGACAACGTAGAAACTGTAGATATTAGAGTACATACCAGATAATGTAGAAACTGTAGAGATTAGAGTACATACCAGACAACGTAGAGACTGTAGAGATTAGAGTGCATACCAGACAACGTAGAAACTGTAGAGATTAGAGTGCATACCAGACAACGTAGAGACTGTAGAGATTAGAGTACATACCAACAACGTAGAACTGTAGAGATTAAGTACATACCAGACAAAGTAGAAACTTCAGAGATTAGAGTACATACCAGACAACGTAGAACGTAGAGATTAGAGTGCATACCAGACAACGTAGAAACTGTAGAGATTAGAGTAATACCAGACAACGTAGAAACGTAGAGATTAGAGACATACAGACAACGTAGAAACGTAGAGATTAGAGTACATACCAGACAACGTAGAAACTGTAGAGATTAGAGTACATACCAGACAACGTAGAAACTGTAGAGATTAGAGTACATACCAGACAACGTAGAAACTGTAGAGATTAGAGTATATACCAGACAACGTAGAGACTGTAGAGATTAGAGTGCATACCAGACAACGTAGAAAATGTAGAGATTAGAGTGCATACCAGACAATGTAGATACTGTAGAGATTAGAGTGCATACCAGACAACGTAGAAAATGTAGAGATTAGAGTGCATACCAGACAACGTAGAGACTGTAGAGATTAGGACAACCAGACAACGTAGAAACTGTAGAGATTAGAGTGCATACCAGACAACGTAGAAACTGTAGAGATTAGAGTACATACCAGACAACGTAGAAACTATAGAGATTAGAGTACATACCAGACAACGTAGAGACTGTAGAGATTAGAGTGCATACCAGACAACGTAGAGACTGTAGAGATTAGAGTGCATACCAGACAACGTAGAAACTGTAGATATTAGAGTACATACCAGACAACGTAGAAACTGTAGAGATTAAGTACATACCAGACAACGTAGAGACTGTAGAGATTAGAGTGCATACCAAACAACGTAGAGACTGTAAAGATTAGAGTGCATACCAGACAACGTAGAAACTAGTAGAGATTAGAGTACATACCAGACAACGTAGAAACTGTAGAGATTAGAGTACATACCAGACAACGTAGAGACTGTAGAGATTAGAGTGCATACCAGACAACGTAGAGACTGTAGAGATTAGAGTGCATACCAGACAACGTAGAAAATGTAGAGATTAGAGTGCATACCAGACAACGTAGAGACTGTAGAGATTAGAGTACATACCAGACAACGTAGAAACTGTAGAGATTAGAGTACATACCAGACAACGTAGAGACTGTAGAGATTAGAGTGCATACCAGACAACGTAGAAAATGTAGAGATTAGAGTGCATATCAGACAACGTAGAGACTGTAGAGATTAGAGTGCATACCGACAACGTAGAAAATGTAGAGATTAGAGTGCATACCAGACAACGTAGAGACTGTAGAGATTAGAGTGCATACCAGACAACGTAGAAACTGTAGAGATTAGAGTACATACCAGACAACGTAGAAACTGTAGAGATTAGAGTACATACCAGACAACGTAGAGACTGTAGAGATTAGAGTGCATACCAGACAACGTAGAAACTGTAAAGATTAGAGTGCATACCAGACAACGTAGAAACTATAGAGATTAGAGTACATACCAGACAACGTAGAAACTGTAGAGATTAGAGTATACCAGACAACGTATAGAATGTAGAGATTAGAGTGCATTACCAGACAACGTAGAAACTGTAGAGTTAGAGTACGTACCAGACAACGTAGAAACTGTAGAGATTAGAGTAGCATACCAGACAACCGTAGAAACTGTAGAGATTAGAGTACATACCAGACAACGTAGAAACTGTAGAGATTAGAGTACATACCAGACAACGTAGAAACTGTAGAGATTAGAGTACATACCAGACAACGTAGAAAATGTAGAGATTAGAGTACATACCAGACAACGTAGAAACTGTAGAGATTAGAGTGCATACCAGACAACCGTAGAAAACTGTAGAGATTAGAGTACATACCAGACAACGTAGAAAACTGTAGAGATTAGAGTGCATACCAGACAACGTAGAAACTGTAGAGATTAGAGTACATACCAGACAACGTAGAAACTGTAGAGATTAGAGTACATACCAGACAACGTAGAAGACTGTAGAGATTAGAGTGCATACCAGACAACGTAGAAACTGTAGAGATTAGAGTGCATACCAGACAACGTAGAAACGTAGAGATTAGAGTGCATACCAGACAACGTAGAAATGTAGAGATTAGAGTGCATACCAGACAACGTAGAAAACTGTAGAGATTAGCGTGCATACAGACAACGTAGAACTGTAGAGATTAGAGTACATACCAGAACAACGTAGAAACTGTAGAGATTAGAGTGCATACCAGACAACGTAGAACTGTAGAGATTAGAGTTCCATACCCGGACAACGTTAACTAGAGATTAGAGTACCGTACCCAGACAACGTAGAACTGTAGAGATTAGAGTGCTAGTACAGACAACGTAGAGAACTGTAGAGATTAGAAGTGCATACCAGACAACGTAGAAACTGTAGAGATTAGAGTACATACCAGACAACGTAGAAACTGTAGAGATTAGAGTACATACCAGACAAACGTAGAGACTGTAGAGATTAGAGTGCATACCAGACAACGTAGAGAACTGTAGAGATTAGAGTGCATACCAGACAACGTAGAAACTGTAGAGATTAGAGTAATACCAGACAACGTAGAAACTGTAGAGATTAGAGTGCATACCAGACAACGTAGAAAATGTAGAGATTAGAGTACATACCAGACAACGTAGAAACTGTAGAGATTAGAGTACATACCAGACAACGTAGAGACTGTAGAGATTAGAGTGCATACCAGACAACGTAGAAACTGTAGAGATTAGAGTACATACCAGACAACGTAGAAACTGTAGAGATTAGAGTACATACCAGACAACGTAGAGACTGTAGAGATTAGAGTGCATACCAGACAACGTAAAAATGTAGAGATTAGAGTGCATACCAGACAACGTAGAAACTGTAGAGATTAGAGTACATACCAGACAACGTAGAAACTGTAGAGATTAGAGTACATACCAGACAACGTAGAGACTGTAGAGATTAGAGTGCATACCAGACAACGTAGAAAATGTAGAGATTAGAGTGCATACCAGACAACGTAGAAACTGTAGAGATTAGAGTGCATACCAGACAACGTAGAAAATGTAGAGATTAGAGTGCATACCAGACAACGTAGAAAATGTAGAGATTAGAGTGCATACCAGACAACGTAGAAACTGTATAGATTAGAGTGCATACCAGACAACGTAGAAAATGTAGAGATTAGAGTGCATACCAGACAACGTAGAAACTTTAGAGATTAGAGTGCATACCAGACAACGTAGAAACTGTAGAGATTAGAGTGCATACCAGACAACGTAGAGACTGTAGAGATTAGAGTGCATACCAGACATCGTAGAAAATGTAGAGATTAGAGTGCATACCAGACAACGTAGAAACTGTAGAGATTAGAGTACATACCAGACAACGTAGAAACTGTAGAGATTAGAGTACGTACCAGACAACGTAGAAACTGTAGAGATTAGAGTACGTACCAGACAACGTAGAAACTGTAGAGATTAGAGTGCATACCAGACAACGTAGAAACTGTAGAGATTAGAGTACATACCAGACAACGTAGAAACTGTAGAGATTAGAGTACATACCAGACAACGTAGAAACTGTAGAGCTTAGAGTACATATCAGACAACGTAGAAACTGTAGAGATTAGAGTACATACCAGACAACGTAGAAACTGTAGAGATTAGAGTACATACCAGACAACGTAGAAACTGTAGAGATTAGAGTGCATACCAGACAACGTAGAAACTGTAGAGATTAGAGTACATACCAGACAACGTAGAAAATGTAGAGATTAGAGTACATACCAGACAACGTAGAAACTGTAGAGATTAGAGTACATACCAGACAACGTAGAAACTGTAGAGATTAGAGTGCATACCAGACAACGTAGAAACTGTAGAGATTAGAGTACATACCAGACAACGTAGAAACTTCAGAGATTAGAGTACATACCAGACAACGTAGAAACTGTAGAGATTAGAGTGCATACCAGACAACGTAGAAAATGTAGAGATTAGAGTGCATACCAGACAACGTAGAAAATGTAGAGATTAGAGTGCATACCAGACAACGTAGAAACTGTAGAGATTAGAGTGCATACCAGACAACGTAGAAAATGTAGAGATTAGAGTGCATACCAGACAACGTAGAAACTTTAGAGATTAGAGTGCATACCAGACAACGTAGAAACTGTAGAGATTAGAGTGCATACCAGACAACGTAGAGACTGTAGAGATTAGAGTGCATACCAGACAACGTAGAAAATGTAGAGATTAGAGTGCATACCAGACAAACGTAGAAACTGTAGAGATTAGAGTACATACCAGACAACGTAGAAACTGTAGAGATTAGAGTACGTACCAGACAACGTAGAAACTGTAGAGATTAGAGTACGTACCAGACAACGTAGAAACTGTAGAGATTAGAGTGCATACCAGACAACGTAGAAACTGTAGAGATTAGAGTACATACCAGACAACGTAGAAACTGTAGAGATTAGAGTACATACCAGACAACGTAGAAACTGTAGAGCTTAGAGTACATATCAGACAACGTAGAAACTGTAGAGATTAGAGTACATACCAGACAACGTAGAAACTGTAGAGATTAGAGTACATACCAGACAACGTAGAAACTGTAGAGATTAGAGTGCATACCAGACAACGTAGAAAATGTAGAGATTAGAGTACATACCAGACAACGTAGAAAATGTAGAGATTAGAGTACATACCAGACAACGTAGAAACTGTAGAGATTAGAGTACATACCAGACAACGTAGAAACTGTAGAGATTAGAGTGCATACCAGACAACGTAGAAACTGTAGAGATTAGAGTGCATACCAGACAACGTAGAAACTGTAGAGATTAGAGTGCATACCAGACAACGTAGAAACTCTAGAGATTAGATTACATACCAGACAACGTAGAAACTTTAGAGATTAGAGTACATACCAGACAACGTAGAAACTGTAGAGATTAGAGTGCATACCAGACAACGTAGAAACTGAAAGCTTTTGTTACCAAACCGGTTTTTTAACCACTCATCTCCCAATTGGGGCAGAGCTTCGTTGCGGGAACAGAGCGCATTAGGATGTCTCGATAACTTAAATTATCTGTCATATTAAACGGCATTGTGGTTTGGAAAGAACGGATGAGTCGACTTGAGTTGAATTGAGTTGAGTCAAGTGTAGTCAAGTTGAGTTGAGTTAAGTCGATCGAGTTGAGTCGAGTTGAGGCAAGAACCGACATCGCAACCCGATAAGACGCTTGGTCCTATGTTAGTTCCCCTGTCTGATTGTCGTGCCCGAGGTGTCTTCAATGTGTCATGTCAGTATTCGATCTTTTCGACCACAGCTTCTTCTTCCAGGAACTACACTTTCCATAACTGATCTCTCCAAATGGGACTCTTCGCTGGCTGTTGAAGATGTGGACGGAGGACGTTCTGGAATGTGCCGAGTGCTATGATATCGGTTCTTGACTCAACTCTGTGGGGTAATACAACCCCTGTCTGGAACAAACGATTCTTGACTCATCTCTGTGGGGTAATACAACCCATTTCTGGAACAAACGGTTCGTCGTCTGTAGACGAAATCCAGGTTCGAAATTAGCTCCAGCAGATTTGAATTCAGATCGCTTTGCATTTATTCTGATGGGAAGAGACGTAGGCAGTTCAATAAGCAATGGCAAACTTTTTTTTGTGTTCGCATATCCTTTACAGGACATCGCTGTCAACATCAGCATCTTTAAGCTGATTGTTTATTTCTTGGCAAGATTACGCTCAGTAGTTTGTCATTGCTTTCTGAGCGACCGGCTCACATTCCTCTAAGTCACCAACGCGGCGAGAACTGCTACCGATTCTCGCGCAAGTTACGTTCCTCACGTGGATATACAGGCTTATGAAAACATTCGTTAACCTCTAGGCCAGGGAGACCGGAAACAGCAAACCACTGAACATAAAATTGCATAGTCAATCGAGAACATCCAATAAATGCTGGGGTTGAGTACGACATTTTGTAAATAACACAACTAATTTGGGAGGAACAGATGGAGTTCAGAATGCAGCTTTAATACCTTAGTGCTACATCACTCATAATACAGGGTGTTTGTAAAGTTCCACTACACTTTGTATGTAGAACAAATTTGAAAAATTATGTCATCCGTTGATAACACCGTTCTGTTTGGAGTGCAAAGAATTACTTCAGCAGTCGACAGCTAATCGCTGCATATTGCTTCACGTTGGACTGTGGAGCACATGTTTTGAAGTTATCATGTACTTCATTTTTCAAATTTGTTCTACATACAAAGTGTAGTGAGACTTTACGAACACCTTGTATATCGCTGTTCCGATGCGGTATTTGAACTCGCAAAAATCACGCTTTTCTTGGGCCTGTTCACATCTCCTACCTGTCATATAGACAAGCCAGTCTGGTTTCCCACATTCTTCCCCCGCAAGCCGTTACGAACTTGAGGAAACCAGATCAACTCCCACATTCCAAATCTGGAATCTGACTGGAATGCGCTCTGGGAAGAAAGCTCTGCAGCAGGAGTTGCCCTACTTTCAACCACCGTGCCCACGTCGGAAGAGTTTCTCACAAAGCGAGCATTTTTTGGGGAGCTGGGAAATGTGAGTTTGGATAATTCACGATAAATTTCTGGTGGGTGAGAAACGGCCTTAAAGATGTGGAATAAATGGGAGGAAAAACTGGTCTGATGATGACGTAGCTTAGGGGGAAATATAGTTGTGTTTTGCAGCATTTGCATTTTTCTGGCACCAAGTTTTGACAGTGCACGCGTAGATATAATCATATAATCTCATGCAATGGTTAGTTGGTTGTTTATGCACCCACGCGAGAGAGAGATTTTCTCATTCTTCTTCTTCTTCTTCTTCTTCTTCTTCTTCTTCTTCTTCTTCTTCTTCTTCTTCTTCTTCTTCTTCTTCTTCTTCTTCTTCTTCTTCTTCTTCTTCTTCTTCTTCTTCTTCTTCTTCTTCTTCTTCTGTTGCTACTGCTGCTGCTACTGCTGCTGCTCCTCCCCCTCTTCCTCTTCTTCTTCTTCTTCTTCTTCTTCTTCTTCTTCTTCTTCGTCTTCTTCTTCTTCTTCTTCTTCTTCTTCTTCTTCTTCTTCTTCTTCTTCTTCTTCTCCTTCTTCTTCTTCTTCTTCTTCTTCTTCTTCTTCTTCTTCTTCTTCTTCTTCTTCTTCTTCTTCTCCTCCTCCTCCTCCTCCTCCTCCACCTTCTCCTCTTCCCTCTCCTCCTCCTCCTCCTCCTCCTCCTCCTCCTTCTTCTTCTTCTTCTTCTTCTTCTTCTTCTTCTTCTTCTTCTTCTTCTTCTTCTTCTTCTTCTTCTTCTTCTTCTTCTTTTCTTTTCTCTTCCTCCAACTCTTCCCACTCCTCCTCCTCTATTTCTTCTCCTTCTTCTTCTTCTTCTTCTTCTTCTTCTTCTTCTTCTTCTTCTTCTTCTTCTTCTTCTTCTTCTTTTCTTTTTCTCTTCCTCCAACTCTTCCCACTCCTCCTCCTCTTCTTCTTCTCCTTCTTCTTCTTCTCCTTCTTCTTCTTCTTCTTCTTCCGCCAAGAGGAAAGTAACATATGTTGAAAAACCATATCCAGGAAACATTGCATATTAAACAAATGCTCAGCTGTGTACAACTTATAATACTTATCACAATTATAACCCAGGAGGGTTTGACGGAATATTGAACACAAACACAAATAAATAACCGATTATATCCTCCAATGTAACAGAGCAGCGATCTTAGAGATTACATTTTTTAGAGAGAGAGAGAGAGAGAGAGAGAGAGAGAGAGAGAGAGAGAGAGAGAGAGAGAGAGAGAGAGAGAGAGAGAGAGAGAGAGAGAGAGAGAGAGAGAGAGAGAGAGAGAGAGGGAGAGAGAGGAGGGGTCCTGTTTACAAGTCGTTAAAAAATCTGAGAGCTAAAAATCCTCGCGTTAAAAATCTCAGCGTTAAATATCTAAGTGCCATGAAATTTTTAATATGCACCACTTTGACATGGGACCCCTAATTGCACTTATCCGAGATGTGTATGTATCGGACTCCACTACCCAAGAGATATAGGTAGGTGTGATATCATTAGATATCAGCGGTTCTTGAAAAAAAATATAACACAACCCTCTCCTGGGATTCGAACCGGTGCCTGCTTAAACTGAAGCGATAACGAAGCCTCCCATCCACTCTCTGCCGTTCCTTCCATTCTGTGACGTTATTTTTTCAAGCCCAGTAATTGGTTTTCCGTGGTTTCATTGTCTGCTATATCGGCTTCGATTTAGTGATTCTGTGATACTATGTTAGCTGTCTTATTTGGAACGTAAACTGATTAGAGAAGTTTAGTTTAGTTTAGTTTAGTTTAGTTTAGTTTAGTTTAGTTTAGTTTAGTTTAGTTTAGTTTAGTTTAGTTTAATCGATGGAGGATGAGTGGTCTCGAGGTATGGTGTCCGCCTCGAGTGCTGGAGGTCCCGGGTTCAGGCCCCGGTGAGGACCGGGATTTATTTTAAAAATCCACCTGGACTTGCAGTAATAAAATTTCCCCAGGTCTCTGGGTAGTGAGATCGGACGCCCGTGTGTATTGTTGCGCACGTAAAACATACCTTGGCAGTTGGAACTAAACTATAAAAAAACTAAACTAAAATAACTAGTCGATGGATCAACATCACGGCACACGGTTTAACCCATAAGTGCTCCGTTCTTCTCCTAACTCAAACCTGAGTCTGGAGAAACTCAGCTCAGTGCACGAACTCCGTAGCACCGGTGAGGATCCTGAAATACTTTGGGTAGATTTTTAACTCGAAATTTTGCCCGGGTTAGGCTACTCTTTTTCGATTTCCAACTGCCAAGAGATTTTTACGTGCGCAACAATACACACGGGCGTCCGATCTCACTACCCAGAGACCAGGGGAAATTTTATTATTAGAAGTCCACGTGAAAAAAATCCCGGTCCACACCGGGGCTGATTAGAGAAATTAGACTTAGGCAGTCCAGATTTTTGTATATACGCATGTTCACGCATATCAGTCCACCCAGACCTTAAGACTCGCCCCTATAATAACACAATGGGGTCTTGGTTAGTACCACCTTCAATTTTACACGCCTCCTACCCCGCCCCCTTCTTTCTATGGGCTCACTGAACCGTAACACCTAGCACCGGGTATAACAACACACCCGAGATTTTCTTGGTTACTTACAGATCCGAACGGTGAGGTGAGTATGAAGATTTTTCTCTATTAACATTTTTTCAATTAAACATTTTCTTCAACTAACATTCTTTTCTATTAACATTTTTTTTCAATTCTCATTTTCTCTTCATTGCTTCCATTTTTCCATGCTTTTAATCTTCTCGTCCTGTCGTCACTCTCTGATGTAGTCACAGGAGTTCTCCTTGACTGTATGTTGTGTTTGTGAATGTGTTTGTTTGCTGATGAAGGCTAATCGCCGCAACGTTCTGTATGTGTCTTAACTCTGTTACGTAAAGCTGCACTACTTTGTGTCATTTTATATTGTTTACAGATGTTGTGGGCATGTTAGGAGAAGTATAAACTGGAGAACTTGGTGACAACTGGCGAGATTGAGGGGGAAAAGAACAAGGGGAAGGCAGAGAAATAAATATTAAAATATCTAGATGGCTTGGCTACTGGCATAGTCGAGACGAATACACAGAGCTGATCCATGACTCTGGTGATCGCATGAGACCGCACACTCCTATAGATATGGCGCATGATGATGAGAAACATATATTTCATGTCCTTTACAAGACGTCACAATCCAACCCAGAAATTTACAGAAGTTTGCCATTGCTTTCTGCACGAGGAGTCAACATTGCAGTCTAACTGATCGATATATGAAATGAAACCCACTACGAAATGGTCAGAAAAGAATGTTTAAACGCGAGCGGGTTAACCCTCACGGCCACGACGACCTCTTGAAGATGTGTAGTTACCAGTAAATGTTCTAGTCATTCTCCACGTTCCTGATCTATAGATCAGCTCTGACTTATCGTCACAGTTAAATGTTGTACGTTTGGTGCTGATCTATACATCAGCTCTGATGTAACGTAATGACGTAACATGTTGTACGTTTGGTGCTGATCTATACATCAGCTCTGATGTAACGTAATGACGTAACATGTTGTACGTTTGGTGCTGATCTATACATCAGCTCTGATGTAACGTAATGACGTAACATGCTGTACTTTTGGTGCTGATCTATACATCAGCTCTGATGTAACGTAATGACGTAACATGTACGTTTGGTGCTGATCTATACATCAGCTCTGATGTAACGTCATATAGTTAAATGTTCTACATTTTGTGCTGATCTATACATTAGCTTTAATTTAACATCACTGTTAAATATTCTACATTTGGTGCTGTTGTTAATTTATTGAGACTCACAGATTTCCTAGTGCTATGAAAGCTCATCTCACTTGATATCACAAGCCTTATTGTCACTAATTTGATTGTCACTAACTTGATTTTCCCTAACTTGAATGTCACTAACTTGGTTTTCACTAACTTGATTGTCACTAACTTGTTTGTCACTAACTTGATTGTCACTAACTTGATTGTCACTAACTTGATATCACTAACTGGATTATAACTAACTTGATTGTCACTAACTTGATTATAAACTGATGTCACTAACTTGATTATAACTAACTTGATATCACTAACTTTAATATAACTAACTTGATATCAATAATTTGATATCACTAACTTGACTATAATTTGATATCACTAACTTGTAATCACTAACTTGATATCACTAACTTGATATCTCTAACTTTAATATCACTAACTTGAATATCATTAACTTGATTATTACTTGATTATCACGAACCTGATTATAGCTAACTTGATTATAACTAACTTGATTACAGCTAACTTGATTATAACTAACTTGATTATAACTAAACTGATTATAACTAACTTCATTATATCTAGCAACCACAAGTAAGCACATATTGTCGGGTAACATGATTTTTATGTTTCTGTTAACACCGCTGTTGATATGTTGCGTTCACCGGAGAGATACTGATCAGCAACATGTTTCAATCAATCGTCCACACTTAAGTCTCGGATCATCGACCGCTGAGTTCGTTGCTCGTTATTCTCATTGCCTGGTCTGCTCTCTGCCCCACCCGTCCTCATTACTTCCCACACTCTCTGCGTATGTTAGAAAGGGTAGGATGCAGAGTGGGTAGGGTGAAGGATGTGGGTCAGGGGTGTGGAGGAGGGTTTCGGAGGGGGGGGGTGAGACTTGGCAGTTGTTGCTGCAGCGGTAGATGTGTCGGGGAGGGGTGGGGGTTGGTTTGAGAGTATGGTGTAGGGAAAGAGGTGAACGGTGGTTGAAATGAAGGGCTGGGATGGGAGAAAGTGTAAGACAGGGAGAGATTATGTGATTGTAGATACAGATTTAGGGAGGGGGGGAGGGGTGTGAGAGAGAGAGATAGAGAGAGAGAAGAGAGAAGTCGAGAGACAGAGTGAGTCCTGTGAATCTAGAGTACAGATAGAGAGAGAGAGAGAGAGAGAGAGAGAGAGAGAGAGAGAGAGTGGGAGACAGAGTGAGGTCGTGTGAATCTAGGTACAGATTCAGGGAGAGAGAGAGAGAAGTAGGAGACAGATTGAGGTTGTGTGAATGTGGATAAAGATTAAGGCAGAGAGAGAGAGAGAGAGAGAGAGAGAGAGAGAGAGAGAGAGAGAGAGAGAGAGAGAGAGAGAGAGAGAGAGAGATGAGACAGAGAGTGGACTACATCAAGAGATGGACTGGAAGACAACGTTACATGTGGGTGGACAACATCCATGACTGTCTTAGATCTGTCTTTTCTCTACAATGTCTGTTCATTGATTTGAATTATGTCTCAAATTATCTAGACAGCAGCATTTCTTACTATCCTTTGTAGTCTGACAGTCTGTTCAGCTTCTTCTTTATGTTGCATATTCTATTTTTAAGAAGGTATCATCGGTTCTAGTTTGATTCTCTATGTAGTGTTAAGTTCAGTAGCTTGCCAAAGCTTTCTAGACAAGAAGTCGACGTTTAAAGTCCAACGGATAAGTGTAGGAAATGAACTATGTCATTAGTCATTGGCGCGCAGGAAGTTTAAGAGCGATCGCTGTTATTCTTCGGTCATTCTGGCCTTTGAGAAGACAGCCTACATTATAGATCAAATCCCTGCCTTTATACCGGATACCAGCAAACAATGGCAGGCACAGAATTAATTCTACGCTGCAACCCTCGAGCAATACACGATGACAATATAATATCAAACACCATAAAGAGCTTGCCTACGACATCAATTAATCCAGTCTGTTTATGAAAAGCGATAGGAGCTTATGTTCTTGTTCCCGAATTTATGTTTTTATATACATAGTTTACAATTCGGAAGGAGACAATTGTGAACTACGTCAACACTTAATCATGCACATAAAGAGGATGGCTCGATCATGTAACAAGAATGTTAACAACAACTGCCCACCAGAGTGCAGTTTCCTTACAAATGTGCTTATGGATAGGTTTACCACGAGGCGATATCTACATAGAGTAGCAGTAGTTGTGAGTGTCAAAGGATTACAAAGCGGCAGAGTAATCATGGAGTGAGAGATAGAAAGAGAGGCAGTAGTTGTACGGGTCACATTGTTACAATGTCACAGATATAACCCGGAGTGATGGATAGAAAGAATGGCAGTAGTTGTACGTGTCACATTGTTACAATACCACAGATCTAACCCGGAGCGATAGACAGAAAGAGTGGCAGTGGTTGCTGTACGAGTCACATGGTTAAGAGCGACCGGCCTAGCCTGGAGCGATAGAGTGGTAATACTCTACGGTACATATGTTGACTTTACAGAGACCCGGTGTGTTACCAAGGCCCACAGTGGATGCAAAGATCTGCAACAATGTAACCTACCATGGATGTAAGAGAAGACTAAGAGGGTCGGCATGGCACTGACTGCATCATCGAGTAGACAGCCCTAATCGCAAAATGCAGTCACTGATAAACAAATCTACAACGAGCTGTGGTGAGTTGATTAAGGGGGAAATGTTCCATTGTGAAATGAAACGCAGTAGAAGAATGAAGAAGTGATTTAGGTGTAATACTTCCACCTTTGATCCAAGCAGAACAGATGCGAATCAGACCGTTACCTGAATGGAACCTGTTTAGAGGGGAGGGAAATGCATGTCGAAGGCAAACATTTGAGGCTAGAGAAACAACAGTGGAGGACAACCTCTAGGGAGTATTGCGTGAACTAGAACAAGACAGTGAAGTTCATACAAGAGACAACAGATGTGGACAAATTTCAAGCGAACGAAAGGAGGATGAGAAGAAGAAGAAGAAGAAGAAGAAGAAGAAGAAGAAGAAGAAGAAGAAGAAGAAGAAGAAGAAGAAGAAGAAGAAGAAGAAGAAGAAGAAGAAGGAGGAGGAGGAGGAGGAGGAGGAAAAGTTAAAGACTCATTTTCCACTACCTGAAGAGTTGTAAGTATATGGTGCTATGTCATATTTGGTATAAATCTGTGGTTCTCAACCTTTTCTGGCCCGTGTCCCCCTTCAGCATATTTTCAGAACGTCATTCCCCTCCTTTCGTATTTCCTACCTAAAATTTCACCCGTGCCCCGTTCACCATATTTTCAGAACGTCATCCCCCCCCCCCCCTTTCGTGTTATTTTTCCGCGTTTCCATCCTGTTTCAGGATATTGTGGTCAACACCAGCATCTTTCAGTTGTATGTTGATTCCTAGGCTAGATTACGCTCATCAGCACGCCACGACTTTCTGAGCGACCGGCTCCATACTCTCATAAGTCACTGGTGCGACTCGAACCCCTTCGAATTCTCGTGCGCTCACGTCAACCACGGAGAAAGCTGCTAACCCCTCAGCCAGGGAGTCCGGCCCCTTTCGTATTTCCTGCCTAAAAATCCTCCACCCCCGCCCCTACACAGTATACGTAATAATTGAAGCTAAATTTAATAGCACATACTAAAACAAGTCTAGACGTCCACATAAAACGTTATTTGTGGGCCTACTTACTTTATAAAATGAATATTAGAAGGGTGAGACGTACAGAACCGTAAAGTATGAAAAACAATATCAAGTAATCGGTTCTTGTATTAACGCGATCTTGAAATAATCTTAATTCCTCCACTTGAAACCCTAATATTCCCCCCTTGGGAGGGGGGAGGGGGGGGGTCCCCACCGGTTGAGAACCACTGGTATAGACCAATCGACAACCTGTGGGTGATGAGGTCTATACCCATCCGCTCGACTGTACTTCTAAGACAATCTCCTACTATCTAGATGAGGCTGGGTGGAGGACCTGGGAACCCCAGCAGACATGGCCAAATATCCCCGCTGGGGTCGCCATGGTTGCATAATCTTAGCAGAGCGTCGCAGTCAACCCCTGCGTTTGGCTGTTTGGTTTCTTGGCCAGTTTTTACGTTCAGTGGTTTGCCATTGCTTTCTGAACGACCAGCTATCATACTTTTTTTCATATCCTTTTTACAGGACATTGCTGTCAACACCATCATTTTACTGCAGTTGTTGATGTCTTGGCAAGTTTACGTTCAATAGTTTGCCATTGCTTTCTGAACGACCGGCTCCCATACCAACTCGTTAAAACCCAGCGCAACACGGTCTGCTGCCAAATCGGTCGCAGCTATGTTTCGAACGCGGGTATGCTAACCTAATCCGGTCTCCATGGCGAAGAGCTAATGAATTAAAACAACACGGGAAGGTTAACCCGGTCAACAAATGTCCGCAGAAGTCGGATGTGTCGGCCTAACTGCTCAAGAACGTAACTCTACCGTAAACAGGCACAACGCAATCACGTCCGAAAAAGAACAAAACTCTCCGAATGAACGCAGAAGAAGAGGAAGAATTAACTGCAAGGCGGTTTGCTGACAAAACACCCGCAGTTTTGTTTCCAACGCGGTAAGCGGAATTACGAATTGCGTTCGTAAGCCCTACTTAGTGGGCGTGTCCGCTGGGGTAGGGTTTGTGAAACATGACAGCAGGGGGGCTGGTTGAGGTGCTAGAGACTGGGCCATGGCAGGGGTCAGGGGTTAGCGTTGGATTGTCTGGCATGTTATAGTTTGATCTTGTGTACTGGGGCTTACATGCACACAGAGAGGGAGAGAGAGACAGTGAGAAGAGTAGAGAACGAACGAACGAACGAACGAACGAACTTTATTTTCAGAGTTACAAATTGGGCATGCAAGCCCGTCTTACATTCGGCACTTTCAATCACTCATCTTTTATTCATTAATTGTGCATGTTCATTAACATAGGAAAACAACATTGTCAAATGGATTTTGTAAACGTAAACAATGCATAGTATTACCATATTATGAGACAGACAGACACACGAACACACGCACATTCATAAACACACAAGCACACATAGGTACCTGCATACATACTTTACGAGAAGAGAAGACAAGAGAAGAGAAGAGAAGTGAAGAGAAGAGAAATGAGAGAGAGAAGAAAAAGAGACAAAGAGGTAGGGAGGTGGTGTAGTTACGTCAATAAATGGAGACCATACAACGTCTGTCGACCGACGCTAGCGCTGGAAAAATAAAATGTTTACAAATCGGGCGTGAATGGGCGGGTCCAATGTGTGCTCGCTTGCGTCTTTCCCCGCTTTTTTAAATTTGCATTATTCTTACGGTAAACCTTCGGAAATGTGATGATTATGGTCTTCTGTGGGAGGAAAACGTGCATATTTAACTGTGTTTTATCCTTATTTGTTATCTAGCAATCTGGGAAGACATTGGTCAAATAAATAGGAACATGAGGCGATATGCGTTACGGGGTCATAAATAAACAAACATGTATTGTTTAGCGCTCAGAGAAGTAAAAGGATTAGAGTATGCACCAGACAACATAAGAATTTAAAGCTAAAGTTACCGAACAGGATTCGAACCTGCCATCTCCAAATGACGACAGCGCCTCGCTGTAGGAACAAGTGTACTTCGACGCATGACCAATTTGTTTTTCTCTAATCAGTTTGCGGTTTTCATTTTCCGCTTATAGGATTTGCTCATTGGTTTTTCTACCTGTCCGTGGTATTCTTTGTATTTTCCTCAGAAACCACATTTCCACAGCCATTTGATATTCTTAAGCTTGTCTGCTCATCGCCAATGCTTCTCATTCGTACAACAGTACAGGTTCTATATAGCACTTCAACACTCTTTTTCTCGTTGCAATCGACATCTTTTATTGGTCATTTTGTTGGGTTTCCATTACTTAAACTGTTAATGTGGTGACTTTCCTGAATGCGACAAGTGTGGTCCCCACGTCAGCTCGGATCTACCAGTCTGACTGCACCAAGCTTTCAAGCTTTTCCTCTCCTGTATGACTCTAGTGTCTCTCGTCGTCCATAAGTTTGTTCTCTAGTTTATGTCAACTGTCTAACCGGGATATTTAACTGCACTCACAATGTCCGCACGGCCGATGGACCGACCTTACAGAATCGTCGTGGAACCAGTCAAAACACCCACCGTGTTCTCCGAAAACAGCAGGCCTGACACAAAAACAACAGTAGTTGTCCTAATAGCGGAATTTTGTTTTGACTCAAACCGCCACCTACATATATATCGAGATCGTATCATCTTACACACCTTGTGCGTGAAAATTCAGGTACAGGGATAACTTGCACTACTTCTGTCGCATAGAAAGATATTGTAAGTACTAAAATAAATCGCATGAGCTTTTTTCTGACCGAAATTATTTTACCAGTGCCAAACATGGGCACTTACTGCAACTAATAAGCACAAAATCATAAAAGAAATAGAGATGAAATGTCTTAGAAGAGCTGTTGGAGTTACCGTGAGAGATAGAATTAGGAATGCGGAAATTAGAAGACGACTAGGTCTAAAACCAGTCACACACTTCATTAAAGAACAACAGATGAAATGGTTTGGTCACAACACAAGAATGCCCTGGTACCATCTGCTACAAAGAGCCACTTTGAAGTAATAGGATGGGTACAGAGCAAGGTGAAGGCTACATAAACGATGGAGTGGTGGTATCAAGAACCACCCTAGAGAAATGAATACCAACTTACAAACAGCATTAGACAAAGCGCATAAAAGATCTCTGCATCTCCCCTAACACTTCAATGAGGTGAATGGAGAAGGGGAGTAAGAGAAAGTATTTCTGCCTAATAATATGTATGTAGTGAAACGGTATGCAGGTATTGGCTATCTGGTTGGTCATTTGTCGAAGTACACTTGTTCCTGCAGCGAGGCGCCGTCGTCATTTGGAGGTGACAGGTTTAAATCCCCGTCAGTAATTATAACTTTCAATTTTCATTTTGTCTAGTGCGTTCTCTAGCCTCTCTCTACTTCCTTCTTCTCACTTCTATGAGCGCCAAATGATACTATGTTAGTTTATTTATGAACTGTACTGACAGCATTTCTTGTTTCAAACATGTGAGTATGATCCGTTGGCAATCATTCAAGTACCCCTGTACAGGAAGTCGATGCAACCGATCCGATTCGGGCCTCAGGCATTCATGTGTTAGCGTGTTTACAGTAATCACTGCCAGCAACGAGTCCTGGCCTTATGCCGGGCCACAACTGGGGCGCAATCTGGGGCACTGACTCACTCCTGGCGTACCTGTCCCAGGCGGGAGGGGGGGGGGGTGAGGCCATCTGCCCGCTATGTGGTACAGATTCACGGGCCCCTCTGAAGAAGGAAAAAAAACGAAATCTGTCATTCCTAGTTGTTGGTTCTTCTTTCTGTCTTTGTTTGCCATCTCGCTTTCCCAAGCTGTAATTTAGCATCAAATGTGATAACTCCTGGGAATCAATGGATCAACTCCTGGGACAGTACTGTTATCAAACCAGTAGATAGGGAGAACGTAGAACTGACAGTTGTTTTGAATAACGAAGACACAAACAATAGATTACACGATTTATTGCCTGGCATATTTCGCTGCATCTCGTCAGGTACATACTGCAGAATTCACACAACATAACCTAAAGTAACTAGATAATTCCTTAAGCTGAAATATACTATATACACTTCTGCGTATTGTAAAGTAATATGCAACCAACTTTTGCTACACTTTTAAGTCGCAAAGAAAACTTATCACAAACATCCAGAAGAGGCAGTCATCATTTTTTTTGGCCGTATGATGAGACGACACAATCTGGGACATGTTGTAACAACCGGAAACATTTGTGGAAGAGAGATAGAGGAAAACAGTGAGATAGCATTCTGGACAGTCTTGTGTCATGGCGTGGAAGGGGGTCAACACGAGAATTGACCCACGCCGTTGGGGATCGTAGTTTGTGAGAAGATGATCGCACACACCAGTCGGCCAGCACTTGATCCAGTGATTGTGTAAAACAAGTCTTCTCCTTCTTTGCTGCGTTCACCGAGATTTTTTTTTTTTTTCGGACGGATTGCGTGGTTGTGCCTGTTTACAGCAGAGTTGCGTTCTTGCACCGTTAGGCCAACACATCCGACTTCTGCGGGCATTTGTTGACCGGGTTAACCTTCCCGAGTGTAAGTAATTATACGTTCAGTAGTTTGCCATTCGCTAGCGAAGTTGATGGGTAGCTGCACTGATATCGTCAGGAGCACGTTCAGACTACAGTTCTACGTCTGCTAAGTGAGGGACCGACTGAACGACTGAAAATATGTTGGCTCTATCACCTCACAGATCCATAGAGCGAAATTACTTCTCAGCAATTTTTGCTTAGTTTGTCATTGCTTTCTGGACGGATGATACCCATACATATTAGACAAATAAAAAAAAAAAATATTAGAAATTAGACGTAGACAGTCAAAATGTTTGGGGATGTTATGAGAATGAATGGAATGGAGAACTTGGTGGCAACTGGCAAGATCGAGGGGAAGAGAACAAGAGGAGGGCAGAAAAGTAAATACCTGAATGGCTTTGTCACGTGGCATGGTAGAGACAAGAACACTGAGCTGATCCACGACTGTGGTGATCAAGTGAAATGGCGAATCATGACCGCCCACGCTTATCGGCATGGCACATGATGGGTGGATACTCATACAGTTGTGAAAATTAACTGATTCAGTACCAAACAAAGAGTGGGTTTGGACCAAACATGGTACACAATCAAATGAGGGTGTGTTTTTAATGACTGTGCGGTGTTTGAAAATATTGCCGGTCCAAGTTTTGTATAACTCTGTAAAGTTCATGCAACATAATAGGTTGACTCATCTCATCTCATCATGTTCCTCTTGTACCTTGCGGTGTCGAGGTGAAGTATAAACTTCGTGAGAGTGCCCGGTTATGGGCTTCATATATCGATATTCCCATGGACTCTGCTATTCCCTGCCGTCCAACGTTTACGTGGTCGGCCTACTTCCTCTGTTTACCATCTGGTCTGTACATCATTGCTTGTTGTGGTATACTGTTAGTTGGTAACCTACTTGCATGGCCAAACCATTTGACATGCTGCCTTCTAATAAAATCTAGCACAGCTATAACCCCCACTTTAGTCCTGATTTCTTCATTTCTGATCTTATCTCTTCTTAATACATTGAGTTTTCTTCTCAGGAATCTCATTTTTCTTGTTGTGATATTTCTTTTCTCTTTTTCTGTCATTGTCCAGGTTTGGCATTGGTAGCATAGAGTTGGTAGGAAGATTGTGTTGTAAAGTGCTTTCTTAGTAGTTATTGATACATGTTTGTTATTTAGTATTGCTGCCATTTGTCCAATGAGTTGATTTGCCTTATTGCATCTATTTTCGATCTCGTCTTCTGATCTGCCATTTGATGATATTATACTTCCTAGGTACTTGAAACTCTACTTGTTTCAAGGAATGTTCGTTTAGGTGAATTGTTGTTGTTGTTGTGTTTTTTTGTTGTTTTTTTTTTCGTCTTTAGTCATAGTCATTACCTCTGTTTTACTTGTGCTAATTTCCATGTTGAGTTCCCTGCACATTTCGTTTAGACTATTCATGTGGTCTTGTAATTCAGCTTCTGATTTTGCTATTAGTGCTTGTTTGTCCGCAAACAGGAGTTCTCTAATGGTTAGATATGCAGATGGGTCTTTTTCGCATTCTCGTCATCGTCACACTGCAAAGTCATTAAAAATACACCCTGTATTATAATGGAATTTCCGTTCACTGAGCATTGAAATTGTGGAAGATACCGCGAAACAAATCAACTAACCCGATTTTCCTAGTATGGAGATATGTCGCCCTTCTGTCCAAATAGAGGGTAAAACTTGACGATATATTATATATTATCCTTCGGCATTGAACCAGTTAACGCAAAGCTTCCAAATCCCCTGCGACTTATTTCGAACCAGATATGTTGGAATTGTGATACAGCCGAAGACGCCGTCTGAAAACGAAGTCAGTTCGGCAATTAATAAGCGAATTCCCAACCAGGAAGATCTACCTTAATTCATACACAGTATGTGCCAGTGTGTGGGTGTTATCTTAAATCAAGACGACCCTGGGATGCCCCCCGTGTGTGGGTGTTTCTGCAATGTGAGGACAATCTGTCCTGGTGTGTGTGGGTATAGAAGACCCATTTTATACGACAACTGCAACGAACAACTGGGAGGCTACTGAATCCGGTAGGTCCTTTTAAGGACGGGTCCTCATCAGGACCAATTCAACGCAATAATGAAAATGATGGTCGGCGTGAGCCTCATAAGACCCAACCGAACCCGAAGAGCAGAGAGTAGAAAATATAACCAGTCATGTTTAGGGCTAACTCGAAAGAGAACAAAGGGAGGAAAAATACAACAATTCACACACGCACCACACACACACACACACACACACACACACACACACTCTCACACACACACACAACGGATCTCATTTATAACCGGCGCTGCTGAAGCAGGTTGAACGAGGCCGATTTTTTTTTAATGTTCGTAAACGCGGTGCTGAGTGGTCAAAGGCGTGTTGTGTGTGTCTAGAGATGCCGACGCGGCTTCACAATCCCAAGATGTTGCGTTCAAAATCAGCTGCCAGCGGCCTGAGAGCAGATCAGTTTGCTTTGATTTTCATAATGCCATGAGCGTTGGCCGTTCCGAAAGCAACGGAAAACTATTGAATGCAAAACTGTTTAAATAAGTTGCATATCCTTTACAGGACGTAGCAGTCAACTCCAGCATGTTTTTTTTGGGGGGGGGGGGAGGAGGGGGGCTGTTCGCTGGGCAAGTTTATGGTTAGTAGTTTGCCATTGCTTTCTGAACGACCGGCACTCATACCATTGTATGGAAACCAACGCAAAAAAAAAATTGCAGCTGTAATCTGAACGACGTTGCCAGAATCGAATCCACGACCTTCGGCACGTGAGCCAAGGCAGCGTAACCATTTAGCCGCGGAGACTCCCGGCTGGCCAAGAAACTTCCATCCCATAACTGTTTGTCTTGAGCTGTTCTCTGTAATTCCTTGTATGTCTGCATTGGTAGAAATGTGTGTGTGTGTGTGTGTGTGTTTTATGAATGTTGTCTTCGATCTTTCCGTTGCTTCTGTCTTCAGTTGTGTGCCCTCCAGAACGCTCTGTGATGTTTTTTAGTGTCTTGTTGTGTAACCAAAATCAAAGTCGTCTCTTTTTGATTACTTAAGTGATTTTGTGTCGTAGAATAAGATATCGTCACACGTGACTTCCGATTTATACAGAAGGACGATATATCGCCACAATATGGTCAACGTCTTATTTGTTTTGTTTCGCGGTATCTTCCGCAATTTTAATGCTCAGTGAATGGGAGAATTTACATTATACAGGGTGTATTTTTAATGTCTGTCCAATGTTTGAAAATATTGCCGGTCCAAGTTTTGTATTCACCCTCTGTAAAGTTCATGCAACATAATAGGTAAATAGAAAACTTGGACCGGCAATATTTGCAAACATTACACGGTCATTAAAAATACACACTGTAATTTTTCATTTGATTGTGTACCATGTTTGGATCAAACCTACTTTTTGCTTGGCAATGAATCAGTTCTAGAACATCTTCTCTATTCTTGTATATTTTCCACAACTTGTTCATGTGTCAGTTTTGTAATCCAGCTGGTTCTTGACATGTTTTGATAATGCGATCTCACTATGTTTATTATTATCACCATTGCTACTCCTATATGTATGTCTGCACTGATTGCCCAGTGCATGTTCTTGTAGTAGTAGTAGTAGTAGTAGTAGTAGTAGTAGTAGTACATGGTGTATTTTTAATGACTGTGGGGTTTTTGAAAATATTGCCGTTCCAAGTTTTGTATTTATCTTTTATGTTGCATGAACTTTCCAGAAGGTGAATACAAAACTTGGAACAGCAATATTTTCTAAAACCCCACAGACATTAAAAATACACCCTATAGTATCATCAGCAGTGGTAGTAATAGCAGCAGTAAATTGCACACATTTATTTACAAGAACACACAAAAACAAAACAGGTTTTGACAACAGCTCGATCACGTCAATACATTTCTAAACAAAACAAACATCAAGAACAGCCTTGTACACACATGAAAAGTATGATCAACAAATGTGTTTTCTGTTTCAATTTCAGTTTATATCAATAAATTATCAGATACTTCACAATTTTGAGCATGTACATGTGATATGGATCATTTTAAAGTCATAAGGTCATTTCATGAATTTCATAATTCAAACTTCAGCTTTACCAAACAGCAGTCAGTGGCATCAATCAAAGTCAGACACACACATCAATCAAGGTCAGATGTACACATCAAACATCTCCATTTGTCCAAGTTACCATCTTCTTCTTCCACTCTATAATACCAAAGTTTTCTTCTGACATAAAGCTGTCAGTCTTTCTTCAATGTACAAATAGATTCACTTTCTAGAACACAACCATTAGCCAGTGATCCCGCGATGATTTCTCTTCATCTTTCTCTTCGTCTTCCTCGATTCCTCTTTCAAGGTGAGTGCGTCGTCACACCTAGATAACACCTCATGGTTCAGTGTTAGAGCTCAGCATGTCCAGTATTGGTATGTTAGTATAACGTTTGTTTCCTCTAGACAAATTTAACATCCTCCTTCTACTTATGGGTAGGTTTCTTCCATAACAATTTTACTAGAGTAGTGCCCTTACAGCCTACTCTTTGCAATTTCCAATTGTGTGACTTTTAATATCCACAACTTGTACACAGGACTGCTTTTTTTTGCCCTTTGTATAGCATTAGTACTGGGACTCTTTGCTGGCTGTTGTAGATGAGGACGCAGTATGCATGGGAATGTATCAAGTGCTGCAATGTCTGTTCTTGACTCTACTGAACTCAACCACCCAAGAGGTTAGTGGTACATGTGATATTAAACAAATATGTTGAAGCAGGTAGCTTGTGAACTTAAAGCGGACACATCTCTTAGTCATTCCTCTCCCATAATTCAGTTTTCTCCGTCAATCCTAGGGGTGTCAACATTTTTCAGTTCAGCTACACACAAATATACACCAACTCACATAGGCTTGATTTGCCAACTAAAGCCAAGATGATTCCCATTGGAGACAGACCCATGAAGACAGACTCAAGAAGACACAGCAGTATGGAAATGTGTCACTGTTTAATATGGAAATACTCAGTAAAGTTTCTCACAAGCTAACACAATAACTGATCCCCGGAAAATCCATGCATCAAGGTGCTCCATTGCCAAATAATCTAGGGGTAACAGAGATCACTGGTCTCAAATACACTGATTTCCCCTTAACTATGAGTGCTAATCATGTCTTATGCCCAGAGGTAGAAAAAAAAACTGCCTAATTATGGAGCCAGAAACATATCTCCATAGCCAGAATATTTATTGTGAATAGGGACTAAAAAATCGAATTGAAAATTCTGGTGCAGATAATGTACAGGTGCTATAGAAAAAAGGTGCCCGACATATTTTACCCCGGCTTAGGACTGTCTATCTCAAAATGTTTATATTAAGAAAGACACTTTGACAATAAGACAAGACACTTCCAGACACCATTTGAAGGAGCATTCTACAGCATTTTATAACAACCCTAGTGTTTTTTGTCCACAAAATGTTCATATGGTAGAAGATGTCTCTACTAGATCAGCAGTTCTTGCTTTGTCTGTCATTTCTCTTCTATACTTGAGTGTACAGCGACATTTTTAAAGACAAAACAAAATCTGAAAACACATCAGTAAACAGAACAGCATTTCAGATACAAGAATCCTGCACAATCTTGAGGGCAGGTTGAACAAGTTTTATAATTCTAGGCAATTTTCAAATGATCCAAGTTACATGAGAGAACAGCATTTCTAAAAACAATCGCAGACAAACTGAAAGCCCCTCTTGTAAGATTAAAAATAGCAGTTGTTTGACAAAAGAACTATATAGCATCTTTAAGATGTCTTTCAAGCCTTAAACAGAACAGCATAATTCAAATACAAGATCTCTGTATCATGTTCAAGCTGTTTCATAAGTGTTAAGACAAGACAGCATTGCTATCAGATAGAACATTCTAGAAAAGTTTTAACCTGTCTTGAAAAAACAATTTCAAACATACGTATAGAATTTCATAACCTGCCTTGTAATGAGAGGTACAAAACACACATAATTCTGAGGCCAGCACCTTTATTTCAGGACCCTTTTTCTCAGGAGCCAGCCCCCTTTTCTTTTTAGCAGCCGGTAGAACTGTTTGCAAGTATGAACTAATAAGAACCAATGAAAATTTAGCTGCCAGGTAAAAATGAACAAGAATCATCGCGACTGGTGGCTGAATCTTTTCCCTCCTGCTTCTAAGCATCTTTATAAGAAATATGGCTAACTGACGGAGTTTGTACTACAATAGTGTGTACTTGTAGTGATAAAACACTTGAAAACCTGTCATCAATAATATGTGGTAGTGATGAAACTACTTGAAAATCTGTGACAAATAATTTGTTATTAGTTTTAAAACATTGCACATATCAAACAAATTTCTGTGCTTGTCCAACCAGTGTGTTACTGAAACGATCAGCGTCTGCAACTTATGTCTGCTGAGGAAGACGAAGCTCCCACGGGTTTCCCCCCAGTGCTATCACGTGGATTGTTACAACCAAGAGCCAATGAAATAAAAGATGACAATGCCATAAACATTGCAGGAGCCGCAGCAGTGTTGTGACTAGCAGGCTTGCTTGCCAGTCCATTGTATGTTCGAATACTCTGAGCCAAAAATATGTGCACTGTAGGCTAAAAATAAGTGCACTAGGGGATAAAAATGTATCCTGGTGCATGTTAGCACAGCTTAGAGAGACTGATGCAGCAGAGCACATGCCTAGTCAAGGTAAGGTTTGTTTTAACATACTTCATGGGCGTTTGTGTGTATGCAAAGTAATGACTCTTTACTGGCTGTTGAACGAGGGGAATGTCCTGAGTGCAGTGATGTCAGTTCTTGACTCAACTCAACACATGTATGCAAAGTAACATAGGTAGAAGGCCCAACAGACAGACAGAGATAATACTTTGTAATCTCATTAGTCAGAGGTGGGCAAATACAGGGCACCTGATCACCATGACGCCTGGACACTTTTACATGGTGCCTGAATGTTTCATTTCAGTTTTAAAAAGTTTGTAGGTATGTAGCTTAATCTTAGTTCGATCCATGGTTTTTGTAGCCTGTATTTGGGGAGAAATAAAATAGACTGGCTCCTTGAGTATTTTAGTTTTGTCTACTTTTGTATTAGAAGACAGCAATACAAGACAGCTTTAACATGTCAAAACTATCAGTTTGTGGGGAAGACAGTTTCTATTCTATAATACAACATATTACAACCCAGGTTTGTGGGCTGTTCACGCCATTTAGTAATAGTTTACGTTAAGAAGCATCAATTTTATTTACATTACTTAATGATGGCTTGAAACAGGAGTAACCAAATGAAATACTATTTCACATAATGACTAAAAAACTAAACAAAACAAATTATCATTACTGTAGGAAACCACGTCACGAGAGATGGGAGCCTGAAAAACCAGGGGAATATTGTGTTTGGAAATAGTGTGAATCAAATGCAAAGAATGTCAAACGGATGTGTGGGTAATCAGAACTTGCCAGTTTGATCATGACAATGCAACTGTCCATGCTTCGCTACCTTATATGGAGTAGTTTATGTGAAGTCTAGCATTTATCGTGTATGTAACACTCTCTGCTATATACAAGAATAGACAAATACAAAGTGGAAAGTCGGCATGACACCTAAGTGTGATTCATGAATTTCTTAGTCTCTATCTGCAAGGAAAATATGCTGACTCCTGAGAAAAAGGGCTGGCTCCTGAGAGAAAGGGCTGGCTCCTGATATTAGTCTGTATTTGCAAACATCAATATGCTGGCTCCTGAATTATGTTTAGTAATGTCTTGTGCTTCTATATGATAGTGTACACTTGGGGATGAGCAGACGTAGGGTAGCACTCTGTTCAATATGTCTTCCGTATCAACACTAGAACACTTATATACTTCAACAGACGTAATAAAAAGCTAAGAAAAAGGCATTCACAACTGTGACCTAAATGTGAACAGTCAGCTGCCAATCAGCTAGAGCTACATTGACTTAAGCTACAAGCTACATTACGTACATAACCAGCCAAGAGTAAACCATCAATTCTATGACCCATGCTGGTAATATTTTTTCTTTCATTAACTCTTTGAGTTTCAATTTCACACAATGTGTGATCAGCATGTCTGTGTGTCAAGCAATACATTATTAGTTATACCTTCTACATGGGGATCTACACAGCGAAGTCTTCAAGCCACCTCACTCACACTACTAAGGTTGTGGGTTCGTTTGCTGTCATCTAGTTCATGAGTGAATCGTTTAAGAGACCACTGGGGGTCAATGCTGAAGCTACAAAATTTATTTTCTGTGCGGCCCTTTCAACAGTTCACTCTGCAGAAAGACCGAGCCATATGGATAGAACCTGGTGTAATAAATTGATCCTCTTTACATTTGGTCTAACATATTCAAGAAATCTGGCTAGATATTTTCATGTGCCACCGTGTACTGTGTATCTGTGACAGCCATACACTCATGCTTTGTTTTGTGCCTGTATGGCTATTTTCACCTTTCTACATCCGCTGTGAAATCTTCTGAGATTAAAAGGGTTAAAAATTGCTCTTACTTATAAACACACACACCACATAAGGGTGCTAACCCACCACAAATCCCAGGCTGGGTCTGGCTACAAGTACTGGAGACACATGCCTGCATCAAATGGCAACATTCATCAAGCAAACTGTCAATGAAGTATAAACTAAAATACTATTACTACTCCTGAACCTGTCTTTCCTTGCCCTAGTGTCTTGTCTAGGGAGTTTTCCACGAGGAGTCAATGCTGAAAACTACTGCTAGCTTGTTCTAAAGTATAGCTTCTTTATATTCCACGTAATGATCCAGGGAGTAGGCGGAAGAAACTGGAATATGACAATGAACTTAACAAAACACAACACCTTAGTTCTCACAACTGGAGCTGATTCTGGACCTAACTCACAATCCAGTAAAATCACAACTTGCGATCCCTGGCATCATCATCATCATAAACATAATATTGCAGCTAATGCCTGAGGCCTTGTGTTGTTCATGCGAATATTGCCATTATATTGCAGGTTGGTGATTCAAGAGTTCTGTATATGGCAGTCGAGGCTTCATCCTGCCTTGATGGTAATGTTTCTGGAGAGTGACATGGAGATGTCAGCAAAGTCACTTTGGTAAACTGTGTGAACTTCCGAGCTGGGGTTGACGCATAATCCTGAAAACCCAGAGTTGAAAATACTGACTAGATTAGAAATCTGGTGATGCTCCTGTGAATGTGGAATGTCTGGTTGTGAATGTGGAATGTCTGGTTGTGAATGTGACTCATGTGAATTGTCTTGTGAGTAATTGGGCGTTGAGTGGCTGTGGTAGATTTTGGCTACTTTGTTGAGAGAACACTCATCGTATTGTGATGTGTTGTCTCTTGAATCTCTTCGTCGTTTCAGCATGTTACATGTTGTGCCTCCGCTAGATGTGTTGTGTTTGCGGGCGAACTGTTCAGACGATGCCATCTGCACTTCTTGAGAAAGCTGAGTGGCTGCTTGTAAGTGGTTGTCCTGGGGTGGCTGTAGGTGTGTCGTAACCACAGACATATTGTCTGTTAAAACACTACAGCTTTCTGTCACTGGCGGGGAGTTTTCCTTACCACGAACTAGTTCAACCTTGCAGTCCTGTACTGGCACATGTTCGTGAGACATAAGGGATGCCCCGTTGAATGATGAAACCTCCGACCGGGTCTGTTCACTTGTTTTTGCCGTATGACCTAAATTTGAGTCACGGGTTAACGGGCCCGCATCCCGCGGATGATCCCCTTTGTTCGATTCCCCAAGAGGGGAGGACGAGTCTACCTTCTGTCCCAGACTATGGAGATTCTGCTGCTGGAGTTGGTAATGTTCTAAAAGCTTCTGTCTGTGTAAGTTCTGCTGGTAGTTGTAGGATTCCACCATGTAGGCAGTTCTGGCTTTGTGTAGCACTGTAGCTACGAGAAGATTCTTGTGTAAGTTGATTCCCCCGCGTTGAGAGCGGGATTGAGCGATTTTACCCAAACTGACAGAGATCAAACGTTGAGTCTCCACACTCACCGCCATGGCTGATAACTACAATTATACTTGTTATAGAAATATAACACAATATGGCCACGCGCTGTTATTGAAATCCACAATACGAATGGCCACAACGCAGAGAGTTATAAACTTATCATCCCACGATGACACTGACAGACCTTGTCTGCTAGACTGCAATTCACTTAATGCGTGGTCGTTTCCTGGCTGCCCTGGTTTTCAAACCCGTGACGTCAATAGTTACACATACCAACCAATCAGCTTCGACCTGGGAACGCGTAGTTTGCCGTCCAGCCAATCAGAAGCCGCGTGTATTTCAGTATACTGGTAATTACTATATGACTTAAGAGTTCTAAATAAAAACGTGACCCACCAAATGTAGTCAAACTTGCGTTGGTTCGACTTAAGTGGGTGGATAGGATGGAACTGAGGGATCGTCGGCTGAGGTCAGCCTCTCAACAACAATTGAGATTGACCAACTACAATAGATACCGAACAACAAGCAATAATTGAACAACAAAGTAAGCGGATTCACACCAGTCATATTTCCTCGGCCGTTAACGAAACGGGATCTGGAGGTCGCGCCTATAACCTTGTTTATTTTTAGTTTACTTTTAGTCATTGTAAATACCTCAGCGGAATGTCCCGTTTTGGGTGGTTTTCGCGCCACACTGGAAACGTGAAATTAATGTGGGCACGAGACACGTTTGTCATTGAAACTAGGCCTGGGGTTTTTGTGATTGTTATTATATGCAACCCAAACATAACAACCGGATGAGAAATGGACCATTAGTAATTAGGCATGAATCTCCGGGGGAAGGGTGACGGCTAAAAATATGAGAAAGCTACGAGTTAAAAGGGAATATTCTTAAACAAGTGAATCGGTACAATTATAATAATATTTATATCGGAACAATCATAACATATGATGGAAGGTGCCTTGAAGAGATTAGAACAAGAATCGCCATAGTGAAAGTAGCCTTTTGCAAGATGGAAAATATACTGACTAATAAAAAGTTGTCAATTGTAAAGAGAAAAGGGGTGTTGAAGTGCTACATAGAACCTGTGCTTTTGCATGGATGTGAAGCGTGGACAATGAAAACATCTAATGGCTGTGGAAATGTAATTTATGAGGAATATGTAACAGACAGAAAAACCAATGAGCAAGTCCTACAAGGAACACATGAAAACCGTAAACTGATTAGAGAAATTAGACGTAGACAGTCAACAATTATTTGGGTCACGTTATGAGAGATATAAACTATAGAACTTGGTGGCGACTGGCAAGATCGAGGGGAAGAGAACAAGGGCACGACAGATAAGTAAATACCTTTAGTTTAGTTAGTTTAGATTAACATCATTGCACACGGGTGTAACCCATAAGTGCTCCGTTCTACCCCAAACTCAAATCTGAGTCCGAGAATCTCAGCTCAGTGCACGAACTCCGTAGCACCGGCGAGGATCCTGAATTACTTTGGATAGATTTTTAACTCAAATTTTTCCCGGGCAGCGCCGTTAGGCTACTCTTTTTCGATTTCCAACTGCCAAGAGATTTGTTACGTGCAACAATATACACAGGCGTCCGATCTCACTACCCAGAGACCAAGGGAAATTTTGTTACTAGAAGTCCACGTGAAAAATCCCGGCCCTCACCGGGGCCTGAATCCGGGACCTCCAGCACTCGAGGCGGACACCATACCTCGAGACCACTCAGCCCCTCTGTATAAGCAAATATCTGGATAGTTTGACCACATGGCATGGCCGGGACAAGATCACGGAGCTGATAAACGACTCTGGTGATCGTGTAAGATGGCAAAACTTGACCGCCCACGCTTACCGGCATGTCACATGGTGATGATGTATCAATTTTCGATGTAGTCTCCGAGAGAGAGAGAGAGAGAGGAGAGAGAGAGAGAGAGAGAGAGAGAGAGAGAGAGAGAGAGAGAGAGAGAGAGAGAGTACATATTCTGAAAAAGTACAGAACAAATTTATCAATTTTCAATGTAGTCACCACTGCGTTCAATGCAAGTCCTCCGACGTCGATAAAGTGCTTGGATTCTTGTAGAAATAAAAAATGCTCTTGGTCGCGTGTGTAACCACTCATGCAACACTTGCTGTAGTTCTTCACAGAAGTCACGAAACTTTCTAATACACTCCTACACTTGCTGGACTGACAGGCATGCATCATCATACAGTTCCATACTGGACCTTCATTCCTCCATATAACATATCAAGGAAAACCTTCTGGCCTAGAGAGACGACAGTGGAAGATAAACTCTATGGACTGTTGTGTGAACTAAACAAGACAGTTAAATTCATACAAGATACAAAATTGTAGTTATAGACATATTTCAAGCGAATGAAAGAAGAAGAAGAAGAAGAAGAAGAAGAAGAAGAAGAAGAAGAAGAAGAAGAAGAAGAAGAAGAAGAAGAAGAAGAAGAAGAAGAAGAAGACAGGTTGCAATGTTAAATTGTAATTTCTATCACACTGTTAAGGTTTTCATTTGAAGTCGTCTTGCCTCGTACGCCATGAAGTAAGCGAGTTAAAAATAGTTGTCTGGGAATTCTTTCTGAGCCAGGAGACTGGATTATTTTTACAGAAAGTCGTGAGAAATCTCTATCCTGCACAGTACGCGGCGACTGCATTATCCAGGCGGCCTTAATTCCCCAGGCTCGAGACCCCCACCCCCTTTCCTGCCATACAACGCAAGGTACTATATTGGCAGTAAATGGCAGTCGTGAAATCAAGCAATGAATGAACATCAAACAGCGAGAGAACTCAAGCACTCAAGCGTAGTCCATACACGAGCCACACTGCTTCTAATAGTACACTGGGCTGGTTTTTACGTTTCAATCAGCTTTCTCTATTGCCAGTGCCCTTCGCTATCAGATGAACCCACTCCGACTTCTGAGGTACTTATAATTTTAGTCCAAATCAAAGATGTAGGGGTTGATTGAACCCGCTACTGTTGCGAAGAGTCGCAATTGGTAATCCCGCATACACGCGTTCGAAACAGATGCAGACGATTTAGCAACGTTGGTTTTTTTACGAAATGACATGGTTGCCGGTCGTTCAGAAATCAATGGCAAACTACTGAACGTAAACTTGCCAAGATATCACAACAGCAAAAAAATGCTGGTGTTGACTGCGTTGTCCTGTAAAGGATATGCAACTAACTTTTTTTTTACGATTAGAAGTAGTGTGTATGGAATACGCTTGAGATAAAAGCGAGGTCAACGCAAAAATATATATATCATGTGCCATGCCGGAAAGCGTGGGAGGTCATGACTCGCGATTTCACTCGATCACCAAAGTCGTGGATCAGCTCAGTGTTCCTTCTCGTCCATGCCATGTGGCCAAGCCATCCAGGTATTTTCCTCTTGGTCTGTTCTCTTCGATCGTGTCAGTTGTCACCAAGTTCTCCAATCCATTTCTTCTCATAACATGTCCAAAAAATTTTGACTCTCTACGTCTAATTTCTCTAATCAATTTACGATATTCATTTGTCTCCTGTAGTAGTTGATCATTGGTTTTTCTATCTGTCCATGGTATTTGCTTTTTCCCCCGAAACCACATTTCTGCAGCCATCAGATGTTTTTCAGCTTGACTGCTCATTGTCCAAGTTTCACATCCATACAAAAGAACAGGCTCTATGTATCCCCTCAACACTCTTTTTCTTGTTTCAATTGACATCTTTTTATTGGTCAGAATGTTTTTCATCTTGCTAAAGGCTACTTTCGCCATAGCGATTCTTGTTCTAATCTCTTCAAGGCATCTCCCATCAGATGTTATGACTGTTCCGAGATAATTGTACCGATTCACTTGTTGAAGAATATTCCCATTTACTTGTATATTACAGTGTGGTACTTCGTTCTTCCTAGTAACGACCATAGCCTGTGTCTTCTTACAATTTAATTCTAACCCCAGCTGCTCACTGTGGACAACAACCGCGTCTACTAATTGTTGCAGATCCTGTGCATTGTCTGCAACCAATACTGTATCATCTGCATATCTAATGTTATATATATATATATCCCTTTCAGGACGTTGCAGACAACATCAGCATTTTTCAGCTACTGTTGATGTACTAGGCAAGATTACGCTCAGTAGTTTGCCATTGCTTTCTGAGCGATCGGCTTACCAACGAGACGAGAACCGCTACCGCTTCTCGCGCAGGTTACGTTACTCACAAGAATATACGGGATTACGGAGAAAGACGTTAACATCTAGGCCAGGGAGACCAGCAATATATATATATATATATATGTATAAATTTAAAAAAATAAAAAAAATTGGCGGCCGCCGGATTGCCGAAACCCGGGATTGAACCAGGGACCTTTAGATCTTCAGTCTAACGCTCTCCCAACTGAGCTATTTCGGCTGCCGGAGGTTATTGCTATGTAAATCTAGGTAAACACAGGTACGGCGGTTGTATGGTTGGGTTGTACATCATTATCATGTGCCACTTGTGCCGCCAAGCGGCGTGGGGGAGAGATAGCTGACGTTCCTGGGCCCGATGGGTGGCACGCAATCATGTGCCGTCTCCACAATGAAGGTTGACTGCCATGCATATACAACACTGTCTGTCTCTCGCCCTGAATGTACATTCTGTCAGGCTGATATTCGTCCATCTCTTGATGGTATCTTCCCACTTGTATCGTTGTCTCCTACCTCTTGTCCTCAATCGTGCCCTCCAGTATGGTCTTTATAAAAGTGTTGCGTCTTTTAACGTGGCCGAAATATTTCACTTGTCTCCTCTTTATTTCTTTCATCAACTCTCTCTTCATCCCCAGTGTTTCTAGAACCTCTGCATTTGATTTTTTGTTCTTACATGAAGGAGAGCCTGGCATATGATACCACAACATCCAGCTTAATTTAAGAATGGAAGTGGAGGCGGTCACTGCGGCTCTCCGCTGGATGGAGAATACGACACACACACACATCGTGATTGTAACTGACTCAGAAAGCATGCTGACGAGGGTGAGGACGGGCAGGCTTCGTGCGGAGTGGCTTGCTTCGCTTCGAGGTCACGGGTGACAAGCATCACCTGGATCTTTTCTCCGGGGCATGCCGGTGTGCTGGGAAATGAACAGGCGGACAGATTGGCTGGCTTTGCAGAACTTGGTGGAGTATTGATGCATGACAAGGCAGACGTGGTTGCGGCCTTGTGGGAGCACGTGTACACCTCGGAGGAACAAATGATCACCATGGTCTGGCAAGAATGAGACAACGAGGAGTGACGGAGGGATCTGGCCAACGCTCAACGCTCATAGGAAAGGCGAGACGGACTTATAATCAGATTGCTACTGGAACTATTAGTGTTGGAACTCTTCGCTAGCTACTGAGGATGGGGACGGAGCGCTTATGGGAATGCCCCGAATGCTGTGATGTCGGTTCCTAAGTCAATCAATCTTACATGAAATACGACATATTCGTCTGTACCATTGGATAGTGTCATTCCATGTGATTGTAGTGTCTTTAATGTCGTCAATACATTTTTTTCTCGGGCGTCCTCTTGCCCCCGTATTTGATCTTCTTTGATATAGGATAGAGCCAGTGCTGATAGTGGATGGTGTTGCATTCTAACGTTTATTTCCGATCACTTCGTCCACATGTGTGTTGATCCCATCCCACAGTCTGTCTGATATCATCAATTCTTACTCGGTCTAGGATAGTTCAGTTGGCAGCGCTTCTCAAGCATCTCATCTCGCAGCTGTTGATTTTGAGCGCATATGTTGCACTACTAACATGATAAATACATTAACTAGTATTAGTATTGAGTGGCACTTGTAGAAGGATAAGGCAGAAGTAGAGATTGTTGGAGATTCTAGACAATATACACGTTAGAAGCTACAGTAGCAAAAGCCAGAAGGAAAATAGCCATCCTGAGAAAGCTAAGTAGAACCACATGGGGAGCCAGAACGAAAATACTTAGCAAAGTTTACCAACAGAGCATACGACCACACCTGGAATATGGGTCAACTGCGTGGTGTTCAGCATCAAATACCACACTACAAGAGCTGGACAAGGTGCAAAATCAAGCACTTAGAGTCACCACAGGAGGGATGAGATCAACCCCTATAGTGGAAATGGAGAAGATGGGGAGGACACAGGCACTGAGTGAGCGCAGAGATACGAAAACGCTAATACAAGCAGAAAAGTTCCTCAGCTTGCCAGGCCACCCTATGAAGAACAGATTTGAAAACCTAGCTATGGGGCGGTTGAAAAGAAGTAGTTTTATCCACCAGGCCAAACGACTCTGCAGAGAAACCACTGATCTGCCCACAGTTGGTATCCCCCTAACAACTATTCCAGAGCGAACTCCATGGAAAGATGAGCATAGACTATCGTTACAAATCCAGACAAAAGTGAGAGGAATATTTGACAAGGAAGAACAGAACAGTGTGCAGCGCAGAACAGCCACTCTCAGCTTCCTTGATGAAGAATACCCACAGGACCTCTGGATCCGAGTCTACACAGATGGGTCAGCACAAAATGCTGTTCGAAATGGAGGAGCGGGAGTGTACATAGAATACCCAAATAATACTAGGGACACAGCCAGAGTACCGACAGGAAAGTACTGCCATAACTATGATGCCGAAATTGAGGCAATCAAGATAGCAACAGAGAAATTACTAAATAACAGCAATGGTACTCAACCTGTGGTGCTACTAACAGATGCAAAATCAGTACTCGAGGCGCTCCTCTCTGGGAAATTGCCAGTACTAAGGACACTACTTTCTGAACTTAGCAGTCAGCATAAAGTCACCATACAGTGGATACCATCCCACTGTGCAGTACCCGGAAACGACAGAGCTGATCAATTGGCTAAGGAAGGAGCCAAAGAGGAACAGCCTGATGTGCCCGTTACATACCACCAAAAGAAAAGAATGATCAAATCAGTCAGAAAGCCACCAAAACCTGCTCAAGATGACTACCACATTATGGACAGACCAGAACAAGTCATTATTCTGCGCCTCAGAACAGGACACAATAGATTACGCAACCACATGTATACAAAATTCAAGATTGGTGAAACAGCCATGTGCACATGTGGATTGGCGTCGCAGACAGCAGAGCACATACTCCAAGACTGCCCAAAATATAACATATCTAGGCAAACCTTCTGGCCTAGAGAGACGACAGTGGAAGATAAACTCTATGGACCACTGTGTGAACTGAAAAAAACAGTTCAATTCATGCAAGAGACGACATTGCAGATATAGACATATTTCAAGCGAACGAAAGAAGAAGAAGAAGTTAGAAGCTACAGTAGCCGAACTTTCCGACTCCACGTACCCACAACTCTTCGCTGATTAAGCACTTTAGACTCATCATCATCATGATCATGAGCCCTGCCTGCTGACGTAGGCTTTCAAGTCTCTCCACAGATCTTGGTCTTTGGTGTTCATGATATTCCTCCATGCCACCGTCTGAGTCCATCCAGCATCATTTCTAATGGTTTGCCTCTGCCCCCACTGATCTTTCCAGTTGTCACGATGTTTACTACTAATGTCTCTATTCTCAGCACGTGACCAAAGAAAGATCATCTTGGAAGACTGTTATATTCTCAGTAAACTAAGGTTTTAATAACATAATACTGACTCCTCACAGATACTCATCCATGTCTTTCTCTGCAGGAGTCTCTCAACAAATAAACTCTACCAATGACACTCACTTCGCCTTCTTCTTCTGGAATGGACTGGGTGCAGGAAAGGATGGGGGGTGAGGCTTCCCCTCACTTAGTGAGACGATGAATGCAGGCTTCAAACTCTCGTCCAACAGCGTTCATGACATTATCAGCACAGCTTCCTATCTAAGCCAGCTCACCCGCTGTCAACAAGTACTTATATATAACCAAATAAATTAAGACGGAAGGCAAAGAGAACTTTCAAACAAATAGCGGTTGGAACGAACGAACATAATTTATTTTCAAAGGGTTAAGAATTGGGCACGCAGGCCCGTCTAACATTCTGCCCTTCTATCACTCTCATACATTATTTCATTCACACATAATTCAAGGCTAACTGAGAACAGCAACAATATAAAATATATGCATTATCTTCTTCTTCTTCTTTTCGTTCATCCGGAGTGTTTTTTCAGATGTGATTGCGGTGTGTCTGTTATGCGCCCTTGGGCCGAAACCCGTAGGCCAACACAACCGGCTTTAGCGTGCTTTTTTGACCAGGTAGCATTCCTGGGAGACTCTCACTTTTGCGGTGCCATCTGCTACACCGCTGGCCAAGTTGGAACGGTCGAAGACAACGGTCATCCCTCAAAGGAAGGCAGGGACAGTCCATAGCATTTTCCGCCATCCAGGGTTGCTTCCATGGTTGCAGGGCCGACACATAGCGCCCTGATGCTGGGCTTACCGAGGGAATCGTCACGTCCTGCTCATGGCTGCTTTGATTCCTCACTTCAATATATTGGGCATTTCGTTCGCCCCGGGCCATTCCTGCACAAACCAGACAAGTCTGCAGATGGTATCCACTCAGCGAGTTTTCGGACATGTGCTTGTCCTTGCGCCCTTCAGAGCTGTTCCAGGCACGGCGGACATTAGGAAAACTACTTAGTCAGAACTGTTCCGAGCAAGAGCGGCATTCGGAAACTAGGTAGTCAGAGCTGTTCCTAGCACGAGAGACATTCGGACGAGACATTTCACTCGGACGTAAATGCGTAGTGCCAGTTTTTATTTTGCCACCCGTAGGTCAGCACTTCCGGCTTCGGCGGGCATTTTTTAATGAGGTTAGCCTTCCTCGGGTTTCGAGGCACGTTAGACTTATTGTTGTGATGCCGCCCAGCATCTCAGCTGGTCAGGATAGAACGGTCAACGACATCATGGTCAACCCTCAAGGGAAGGCAGGGGCAGATCATGGGCATTCTCTCGCTATCCAAGGAGGCTTCCATACTTGCAGAGCCGGCACATATTGCTCTGAGACTGGGCTCACTCGAGGAGTTGCCACGTCGTGCTCATGGCTGCTTTAGTTCCTCACTTCCATGTGTTGGGCATCTCGATTGCCACTGGCCGCTCAAGCACACACCAGGATCGGTCAGACTCTGGGCGTCATCCACTCGGTAAGCTTTGCTTTTGACTTCGGACCTACGCAATGGGTTCGCTAGCCTTGCGTTCCATTTCGTGTTATTGAGACGTTTTTTCCACTTTTGTCTACTCTCTATGAGTTAGATACAGACAGTTTTCGTAACCATTCCATTCGACTGGGGCACTTCTCTGACTTTTGTACTCGCTCAATAGGTAGGCTACATGTGCTGCCGGCTCAGCACCTTACCTCCGTTCAGCAGTGAACGAGAAACGGCCAGGCCCTCTCTTCCGGGAATCCCTCATATCCCCCCGCTGAGAGCCTTCGAACAAGTATCAGAACTGGGCATGTAGCTTGCACAGTATCTCACCTCTATTTTTCGGAGGGTGGGTATGGGTTCGGCTCTCAGATCCGAGGGTTTGTGGCTTAGAGGCGTTCAGCCTCAACCCTCGACAGAGAGCCTTAGAGTATTGTCCGGACCAAATCTTTTGCCTTCGTGCGCCTGAATTAAATTTTTGACTGCTATCCTCAGTCTAACCTGCAGAGCAGCAGGTTGTGTCTCTCTTGGTCTGGTCCCTATCCCATAAGCTGTCCGATATGTAGTTTTTTTTATCCATCGGCAAGCGAATGAGGTCGATGGGACACGCAAGCTCCCCCACCACGTCAAGGTGGAGACACATCGGGGGAGATATATGCATTATAAAGGCATGGGCAAAATGCAAAAATCAATACTACACGATTCAGTAATATTAAATAATGGTGTGGCATTGTTATTAGCTATGTGGAATATACCGGTCTACCAAAAGGGGACTGGCTGTTATTCTAGGGTTTTATTATTATTTCTATTATTAAGGGGGAAGGTAATCCATACTGAGATGTGTTTGAATAATTTGCAATTATATGTATAGGGATTGGCGATGTCTTTGATTTCTTGTGGAAGATTGTTCCACAGCTGAGCAGCAGAGTATGTTAAGCTTATTTTGTATAAGTCAATCCTAGGCTTCGGAATGTGTAGTATATTTAATCATTTACGGTGTCTAGCATTATATTTCAGCGAAAGGTAATTTGGGGCATTCCGATGTAGGATTTTGTGAATTAGTTTGGCCTTAATGAAAAGCAGACGTTTGCGGAGTGGTATTAAATGAAGGCATTTATGCAGGCTAGGGAACGATTAGTAGTACGACTCTTTGCTGGCTGTTGAATTAGAGGACGGAGTGAGTATGAGAATTTCCTGAGTGCAGTGATGTCGGTTCTTAGCTCAACTCAACAACTTATAATCAAACATTAACTGTATATCCCCTATCAACTACGCCAGCTCGCCCACTATCAACAAATGCACATAACCAAACATTAGTTGTACAAAAAATCACAGGAAGATAAAGAACAACGAAGGACACTGTGGTGTGTTGATGTCCGCTTTCTAGTCCCTTGCCACTTGGACCAATATTTTCTGATTTCGACGGTTGAGGTGTCTTTTCTGGATTCCTCCAGTCATAGGCAGAATGCCTTCCCGGGTTTGTGGACTCTGCCTGCCCAGATTTTCTGTTGGGCGTTGTTGCCCTAGTCTTTGTTCTTACAAGAACTTCCACAAGGCAGTGGTGGTTTGTCATTCGGCCTGGACAGAAACCCATAACCAGCTTCACCACACAGACCCCCCACCTACTTTCATCAGACAAAAGAAGTGAAAGTCAAACTAAGCAAGAACTAGTTCGGGACAGTGGGTCAATGCAACAAATGGATGAGACCGAAGTTAACATAAAACACGAGGAGGGTTCAAATCAAAACCTTTAATGTTTTTTTGGTGAATATATTCTGAAAAAAGTAAAGGACAAATATATCATTTTTCGATGCAGTCACCACTGCATTCAATGCAAGTCCTCCAACGCAGATAAAGTGCTTGGATTCCTGCAGAAAACTCAACTCTGGGGTCACTATTCGGTGTGCCCGACCCGGCTGTGAACAGTCGGTCACAAACTATAGGTTTCACCCTTCACTGATCAAAAAATGGATAAACAAATGCTGCTCCTCTTTGGTGCATGTCAAAAGTGGGGAGGCCATCTTTAAACTGTTCTTATCGAAAGCTCATTGTGTGGATGTCATCAAAGGTGGATAAACTGTCCTAGTGGCATGAAATGGAATATTGCCTGGATAGCAAATCCATTAGGTGGAAAGTCCGAATCGAAAGCTCACTGTGTGGATGTCATCTGCAGACTGCATTCTTCTGGTTTCCAGAAGAACAGCTTGTGGTGAATGGAAGGCCCAATATACGGAAGTGAGACTAAGCAGTCATGTGCAGGACGTGACGATTCCTTGGGTGAGCCTAGCATCAGAGCGCTATGTGTCGGCTCTGCAATTATGGAAGCCTCCTTGGATGGTGGGGAATGCCCATGGTCTGCCCCTGCCTTCCCTTGAGGGCTGACTGGGATGTCTTCGGCTGTTCTAAATGGGCCAGCTGGGATGGGGGGATAACACCACAACAGTGAGAGTCAAACGTCCTACAAAACACCCAGGAAGGTTAACTCGATCCAAAAAATGCCTGCAGAAGTCGGATGTGTCGGCCTAACGGCGCAAGAACGCAGCTCTGCTGTAAACAGACACAATGCAATCACGTCCAATGCAATCACGAAGAAACTGTCCTTATGATGTCACCGTGTTTGTCTGCACTGTGATGTCACGTCCTTAACAACAATATTGACAGGCTACAAGACAATGGCATGGTTATTGTAATTTCTATAACACTTTTAAGGTTTTCATCTGAAGCCCTCTCTTAGTAACCTTTCCACAGATCTGCCAGTTCACAACTCGGTTTATAATACTAATAGAGATGTAGATGTTCCCTAGCGGGCTTCCAGAGGAGCAACTACATTATGCCGAGCAAATCACCACCAAGATAGATCGGCCAAACTGACAACATGTCATATGAGTGGTCACCAATGGAAATCATTTATGGCGAACTGTAATTAGGTAAGGAAACTCACAGTAATAAAATGTAATTAGGTAAGGGAACTCACAGTAATAGAATGTAATTAGGTAAGGGAACTCACAGTAATAGAATGTAATTAGGTCAGGGAACTCACAGTAATAGAATGTAATTAGGTCAGGGAACTCACAGTAATAGAATGTAATTAGGTCAGGGAACTCACAGTAATAGAATGTAATTAGGTAAGGGAACTCACAATAATAGAATGTAATTAGGTCAGGGAACTCAGTAATAGAATGTAATTAGGTCAGGGAACTCACAGTAATAGAATGTAATTAGGTCAGGGAACTCACAGTAATAGAACATAATTAGGTCAGGGAACTTACAGTAATAGAATGTAATTAGGTAAGGGAACTCACAGTAATAGAATGTAATTAGGTTAGGGAACTCACAGTAATAGAATGTAATTAGGTAAGGGAACTCACAGTAATAGAATGTAATTAGGCCAGGGAACTTACAGTAATAGAATGTAATTAGGTAAGGGAACTCACAGTAATAGAACATAATTAGGTCAGGGAACTTACAGTAATAGAATGTAATTAGGTAAGGGAACTCACAGTAATAGTATGTAATTAGGTAAGGGAACTTACAGTAATAGAACATAATTAGGCCAGGGAACTTACAGTAATAGAATGTAATTAGGTAAGGGAACTCACAGTAATAGAACATAATTAGGCCAGGGAACTTACAGTAATAGAATGTAATTAGGTAAGGGAACTCACAGTAATAGAACATAATTAGGTCAGGGAACTTACAGTAATAGAATGTAATTAGGTAAGGGAACTCACAATAATAGAATGTAATTAGGTCAGGGAACTCACAGTAATAGAATGTAATTAGGTCAGGGAACCCAGTAATAGAATGTAATTAGGTAAGGGAACTCACAATAATAGAATGTAATTAGGTCAGGGAACTCAGTAATAGAATGTAATTAGGTAAGGGAACTCACAGTAATAGAATGTAATTAGGTAAGGGAACTTACAGTAATAGAACATAATTAGGCCAGGGAACTTACAGTAAAAGAATGTAATTAGGTAAGGGAACTCACAGTAATAGAACATAATTAGGCCAGGGAACTTACAGTAATAGAATGTAATTAGGTAAGGGAACTCACAGTAATAGAACATAATTAGGTCAGGGAACTTACAGTAATAGAATGTAATTAGGTAAGGGAACTCACAGTAATAGAACATAATTAGATAAGGGAACTTACAGTAATAGAATGTAATTAGGTAAGGGAACTCACAATAATAGAATGTAATTAGGTCAGGGAACTCACAGTAATAGAACGTAATTAGGTCAGGGAACTCACAGTAATAGAATGTAATTAGGCCAGGGAAGTCACAGTAATAGAATGTAATTAGGTAAGGGAAGCCACAGAAATAGAATGTAATTAGGTCAGGTAACTCACAGTAATAGAATGTAATTAGTTAAGGGAACCCACAGAAATAGAATGTAATTAGGTCAGGGAACTCACAGTAATAGAAAGTAACCATGAAGACATTAAAGAAGAACTGCAGTATTGGCTTTAAAAATGGAAGGACATGGCTGCTTATCACTCTGCCAGGTGTTGTTACACCTCGGCTGATACGGTGCCCTTTGAGAAGTTACAATTGGAGGGAACTACACATACGTGTGCTGTTTTAAAGTTACAATTGAGAAAAGTACACAAATGTGGTGTTGAGAAGTTATGAATCGAGGAAGCTTCACATCACTGTGATGTTGAGAAGTTACAAATCGAGGAAGTTGTAAATGAAATCTGATGTTGAGAAGTTACAAACTGAAGAAGGTACACGTAAGTGTGGTGACAAGAAGTTACGAACTGATCAAGCTACACATAAGTGTGCTGTTGTGAAGTTACAAACTGAGCAAGCTACAGATAAGTGTGCTCTTGCAAAGTTACAAACTGAGGAAGCTGCATAAAAGCATGCTGTAGAAATATTTTACAAAAAAATCATGTTGCCTTCGGCTAACTCCCTTTCTTCTACTCTCATCAAAACAGACAAGTCATTGTAGGGTTCAGATGGGTCTCCTCAACCATCCCTGAACCCAACGAGACCCACTCTGGAACAAGGAACCCACCTTGGGACTGATATATGACCCCATGACCCTCTTGGGCAACAAAGGACAAACAAGTTGATACAATGTACGTCCCAACACAGCAACCACAGCTTCTCGCAATGATCGCTGGAGTTGCCATCTTGTACAGGATACACCACCACGAAGTAACACGTGTCTGCCAGGACTGCCACAGAAAACTGTTCCAGAAAAAAGGTATTTTTATTTCACATTTCATTTACATGTAGTCATCATATGATACTACATCCCTCTTTCCTCTGTGAGCAGAGCCTTTTTGTGAATTGTTGGCAGCTGAAAGTAAACAACAGAAACACATAATTTTACCCAAAAAATGTATGTGTAATTATTAATTAACAAAACAATCAAAAGACATTCAGATACACGAGAGGGTTTCAATTGAAAACATTAAAAGTGTGGCAGAAATTACAATAACCATGCCATTGTTTTGTAACCTGTCAATATTGTTGTTAAGGATGGAAAGAGTGTTACGCATGTGACATCACAGTGCAGATGAACACAGTGATGCCATAAGGACAGTTTAAAGATGGCCACCCACAAGAGAATGGCATGGTTATTGTAATTTCTATCACACTTTTAAGGTTTTCATTTGAACCCCCCACATATCTTACTTCAACTCAAATATTTTTAACTCAGTTAATTGAATGCAATTACCAATCAAGTGCCGTCTCTACATTGATGGTCGACTTTTTTGTGTTTTGTTGTTGTTGTTCACAAATATCTGGTCAACAATTTTAACTGCGGCTCGTCATGACCCAAGACGCTTATATTAGGTTGAAACTATCCTGATGTTGTGTACTACTCAATTCATACACACACACGGATGAAACAACCCCTTGCACGGAACAACAAAACAGCAGTCAATGTTTACACGAGGACTATTCCAAAATCAACCACCGCTTTTTTTTTTTTTTTTTGCATAACCTTTACAGGACATCGCTGTCAACATCAGCATCTTTCAGCTGTATGTTGATTTCTTGGCAAGATTACGCTCAGTAGTTTGCCATTGCTTTCTGAGCGGCCGGCTCACATACCCCGTAAGTTACAGATGCGATTCAAACCACTGCTGATACTCACCGTCATCACGTTACCGACGAGAGTATACGAGATTACGGAGAAAAGTCATAACTTCTAAGCCACGAAGCCGGCAACCACCGCTTGGCTGGTAAAAATAAACTGGTTGCCACAGCAACACCATTCACTGCTTGCATCATTCAGTAGTCTTTTAGTTCATTACATATCAACCAAACAGTCGCATTTGTTCAATGGTTCACGATTCACAAACAAACAAACATGGACACTGTTATTGCCTTTCCTGCCAGCTGCAAAATCTGTGGTGTGATTTGTTTTCTTCAAGAAGGTCAATATGCTGCCAAGATTAATCATCGATTGTGTCATGTGTACGGTGACAGCATTATCAGTGACATTTCTGTGAGAGATTGGTGCAGGAAATTCAGAGATGGGCGTCAAGATGTGCATGATAAGGGTGGACAAGGATGACATTCATGTGTGACAGATGACCTCATTCAAAAAAAGTTGACAAAGTCAAAGTGGAAAAGTGTTGTTTCACAATTTCAGATCTTTCTACAGAATTTCCACACAGTTCTAGGACTAGTCTGTTTCGAATTGTCACACGGTGGTTAGGTTACCACAAATTCTGTTCACAGTGGGTACCAAAGCAACTGACTGACGTTCACAAAGCTCAAAGAATGGGCTCAGCTTTGATGTTCCTTCTGCGCTACTGGGAAGAGGGAGATTCATTTTTCGACAAAATAGTGACTGGGGACGAGACATGGGTTTACTTCGTGAATGCAGAGACGAAGGAACAGTCAAAACAGTGGATGCATATTCATTCTCCAAACAAGTCCAACAAATTCAAGCAAATATTTTGGCAACACATTGTTCTGGGACCGCAAGGGCATTTAGTTGACGGAATCCATGACACTAAGGACCACAATAACGTCAGAAGTTTATTGTGGAACACTGAAGAAGCTTCGTCGGTCGATCCAAAACAAAAGGCGAGGAATGCTCACCAGTGGTGTCATTATCCTGCATGACAACACACGCCCCCCCCCCCCCCCCCCCCCACACCACCACTGCTGCTCGTACAAAGGCTTTACTTGAGCAGTTTAGTGGGAAATTTTCAACCATTCCCCTTACAGCCTGAACTTGGCACCAAGCGATTATCATCTCGTCAGCAAGAACAAGGTCTGGCTGGCTACCCAGCACTTCGACACCGCCGAGGAGCTCATGGATGGAGTCAACAATTGCTATGTGCCATTCCTTGATTGGGGTTACAAAAACTTGTGCCATGGTATGACAAGTGCCTGAATTTAGGTGGTGACTATATGGGAAAGCAATGCAGTGATGTACATAACTTTTATATGTATGTAGATGTTATTGTCACTTTGTTTAAATGATAACCAGCCAATCGGATGTTGATTTTGGAAAAGCCCTCGTAAAACCCTATAATTGTCTTTAATATATCTGACACTTTCACAATTTGTATGCACAATAATCCTATGCTAGTACTCCACAAAATATTCGATGTTTATAAAATAATTTGAATATTATAATATACATGTTGATTCAGGAGCAAAGTGGTTCACGGTGGCCAACTTCAAGCGCTCCATCTGCAAGGTCTTCCTGGCATATCTGAACGTAGAATGATCACTATCTGAGCTTTTCTACTCCTCGGCATTCAGACTGTCACAGGCCCAATGCAATGAGTAAGTTTTAAGAACTGTTTGCCTGTTTATTTTGCGCTGACTTGAGCACAAGATGACTTCACAAATAACACAGCATCAAGGGACCAACAAATAACATGACTTCATCAAAGAAACTATCTGTCTGCCTGTCTACCTACCTATCCACTGTCTGCCCGCCTGTGGATCCATCCATCCGCCAGAATTCCCGCCCACCCGATGACTGCCCAGCCAGCCAGCCAATGATCTATCTATCTATATATCTATCTATCATATATCTATCTATCTATCTAGTCTATATATCTACCTACCTACCTATCCATCCAACCATCCATCCATGAACACAGCAAACACCTACCTATACTGGCCCAAGGGACAGAAGACGAGGGCTCAGTCACGTTGTCCAGCATGGGCTGTCTTCTGGCCATCTGAACACTCAGCTGTATGTTGTTGACCATACTCCCATTAACCTGTCACACATCAGTACAGGCTTGAATCAAACATGAGACATCACCAGGCTCTCTCTCAACAACCACATCAGTACAGGCTTGAATCAGACATGAGACATCACCAGACTCTCTCACAACAACCACATCAGTACAGGCTTGAATCAGACATGAGACATCACCAGACTCTCTCTCAACAACCACATCAGTACAGGCTTGAATCAGACATGAGACATCACCAGACTCTCTCTAAACAACCACATCAGCACAGGCTTGAATCAGACATGAGACAGACATCACCAGGCTCTCTCCCAACAACCACATCAGTACAGGCTTGAATCAGACATGAGACATCACCAGACTCTCTCACAACAACCACATCAGTACAGGCTTGAATCAGACATGAGACATCACCAGGCTCTCTCACAACAACCACATCAGTACAGGCTTGAATCAGACATGAGACATCACCAGACTCTCTCTCAACAACCACATCAGTACAGGCTTGAATCAGACATGAGACAGACATCACCAGGCTCTCTCCCAACAACCACATCAGTACAGGCTTGAATCAGACATGAGACATCACCAGACTCTCTCTAAACAACCACATCAGTACAGGCTTGAATCAGACATGAGTCATCACCAGACTCCCTCTCAACAACCACATCAGTACAGGCTTGAATCAAACATGAGACATCACCAGACTCTCTCTCTCTCAACAACCACATCAGTACAGGCTTGAATCCGACATGAGACATCACCAGACTCTCTCTCAACAACCACATCTCAGATACAAACACCAATCACAATTGCACCATAATTGAGGAGAGAAAGCATGAAAGACACCAGGCGGTGCCTCTTGGAGCATATTTGATGGAAATTCCAAGGCACTCACATTGTAAATTGTGAGGCAATGCTACCACTGTTTTTCAGTTGTCACAATTGTTTTCAATGCATCTTTTCTTATTGCAGATCTCATATCTTTATCAACCAATCAACACTCAATGTCGCCAGCATGACACCTACCTATACTTTCAGCACTGTTTTGTCAAGCCTGTGGCTCAGTACATCCAACTTCGACAAGCATTTGTCGGGTTTTGCTTTCGCTAGTCTTTGGCTGCCCTCCTTCTACCTACAAGGCAGCAGGTTTGTGTCTCTCTATGTCTGGTCCCTAGCCTTTGGTTGTCCTCCTTCTACGTACAAGCAGCAGGTTTGTATCTCTCTGCCTCTGGTCCCTATCCCTTAACCCTGTCTGATGTGGGAGACCCTACTAGTAGTCATGCTACCCTTTGCCTACCTCTTGGGGTAACTAGACCACACAAGCCACTTTATCTCCACAAGGTGAACAGAAATCAGAGGGATAAACAGTCAATTTATATCTAAAAACACTGGTAAACTGTCAATTTATGCCTAAGAAATCTAGCAAACTGTTAATTTATGTCACAAACAGAAAACTCGTAAACAGTCAATGTATGTCTAAGAAAACGTAAACAGTCAACTTATGTCACACACAAAAACTGGTAAACTGTCAATGTATGCCTAAGAAAACTGTCAATTTACATCTCAGAAAACTGGTAAACTATCAATTTATGTCTAAGAAAACTGGTAAACTGTCAATTTATGTCTAAGAAAACTGGTAAACTGTCAATTTATGTCTAAGAAAACTGGTAAACAGTCAATTTATGTCTAAGAAAACTGGTAAACAGTCAATTTATGTCTAAGAAAACTGGTAAACTGTCAATTTATATCTAAGAAAACTGGTAAATTGTCAATGCATGTCAAAGAAAACTGGAAAACAGTCAAACTGGTAAACTGTCAATTTATGTGTAAGAAAACTGGTAAACTGTCAACGTATCTGTAAGAAAACTAATACTTAAACAAACTTAGGCAGTAAAACTCACTTCTGCAATTGCCTGTTCCGCTGCCTCCATATTTTCAAATGTAATAAATGCAGTGCTGAAAGATAACAAATGAACATACGGTTTTAACCAACTGGCACACACTATGCATCAAACAATACCAGAAGGGACATGTGCAGGAGTCTTTTATTCCCACTTTATCTTTCCTCTGAAAAGGAAAAAAAATTTTCTCACAAAGTACCGAGATATAAGGAGATCATGAGAAACGCTCAGCGTCAATAACTCGGGTTACAACCCGATTGGCTAATTCGGGGTCAAAGTAATGATATTTGAGACCTCCCCACCATCATACGCATCAGTGTCTGGCAGCTAATAGTTCCAGTTCTGTGTTGTTTGATGAGGCCCCTCATTCTCCCGAGGTGCCTCTCATGTCTGGCTGTACCAATTATTACTCCCAAGTCTCTCATTCTAGACAACGACGTGGATTCACTGGCATCAAAGCCCTCTGCTCTCGACATCTCTCTAAGGGAATTAATAACATGGGCATGATCCATGGGCTGGCCATCTGCAGGAGATGCAGAGCCAGCAAATTTATCAGCTCGTTTATTTCCTTCAACCCCCGGATGTTCCGTAACGAAGATGAAGGTGACTCTATGGACAACAAACCTCCGCAGTGATTCAATCCACTGTCTGTGTGCAGAACCCGTCTCGACTTTTCGGATCATCCTCACTGAATCACTTAGGACACAAACATGAGTATAATTATGTGATTTCAGTCATATGAAAGCATGTGTCAGTGCCATCACCTCCATCGTTGTCAAGAATGAGAGACTTGGGAGTAAGAACTGGCATAAATGGGACAAGTACACAGACTTGATTCAAGACTGGTGATTATGTGAGACCGCAAACAACACTTAATAGATGATGATGGTCTATATCTAACTATCGACCTACCCAACTACTTACATACCTACCTACTAATTACCCATTACCCAATACTAATTTACCTACCCAACTACTTACATACCTACCTACTAATTACCCATTACCCAATACTAATTTACCTACCCAACTACTTACATACCTACCTACTAATTACCCATTACCCAATACTAATTTACCTACCCAACTACTTACATACCTACCTACTAATTACCCATTACCCAATACTAATTTACCTACCCAACTACTTACATACCTACCTACTAATTACCCATTACCCAATACTAATTTACCTACCCAACTACTTACATACCTACCTACTAATTACCCATTACCCAATACTAATTTACTTACCCAACTACTTACATACCTACCTACCAATAACCCATTACCCAATACTAATTTACCTACCCAACTACTTACATACCTACCTACTAATTACCCAATACTAATTTACCTACCCAACTACTTACATACCTACCTACTAATTACCCATTACCCAATACTAATTTACCTACCCAACTACTCACATACCTACCTACTAATTACCCATCCAAAGTAAAGCCCTTCATCTATTTGTCCATCGACCTACATTTCCATCCATCTAAGCCAGAAATTATCCTATGCATTATATACAAGGCTGGTCTCCCTGGCAAAAGTGTTAACAACGCTGTTCGTAAACCCATATATTCTCGTAAGAAACAGCTGCGCAAGATTCGGCAGCAGATCGCGTCTTGTTGGTTAATTACGGAGGGTATGTGAGCCAGTCGTTTAGAAAGCAATGGCAAACTTGCGAACATAAAACTTGCCAAGACACCAACAGCAGCTGAAAAATCCTGGTGTTGACTGCAACGTCCCGTAAAGCAGTGGTTCTTAACCTTTTTTGGCCCATGTTCTTAACCTTTTTTGGCCCATGTTCTTAAACCTTTTTTGGCCCATGTTAACCTTTACCATATGTTCAGACCGTCATCCCCCCCCCCCCCCCCCCCCCCCCAGAATTTCCTCCCTATAAATCCCCCCACCCTTACACAGTATACATAAAAATGGAAGCTAAATTTAATAACACATACTAGAACAAGTCTACACATCTATATAAAATGTGATTTGCAGGTCTACTTACGTTATAAAACGAATTTCATTAGGGCGAGAAGTACAGAACTGTAAAATTTAGAGGGAAAAACAATATTAAGTAACTGGTCCTTGTATTAATGTGATCTTGAAATAATCTTAATTCTCCCCCTGGAAACCCTAAAATTCCCCCCTGGGAGGAGGGGGGGGGGGGGAGAGGGAAATTCCCCACAGGTTGAGATAGCTGTAAAGGATATGCAGGGGAAAAACAATGATATACAAGACATACCTTTTGTCCATCTCCACGTTGATGCTGACAATTTTGCCAAAGTTGGAGAACGACTTGCGCAGCATATCCTCATTGATCCCCTGCCCGTGAACATACAGGGTGTTGCCTCTCTTTGGAGGTTCTCTGTGTTCTCTCTCCGGTCGGTCGTAGCTTCCTGCGATCACAAGCACACAAGGAAACATACTGATCTTACACAGGAGAAAACCAAAGTTTGAGGTCTTTCATAAGAGTTAGCATCAGGTACTTATGCCACAGGTTTGCTAGGGGAACAGAGACATACTTGGACATGTGGTAGCCTGAGCATGCATGGGTTTCTTCTGAGTTCAGGTATGTAGATTTTGACGTTTTACAGAAAACAGTAACAATATTACAGAAAACAGTAACAATATTACAGTAAACAGTAACAATATTACAGTAAACAGTAACAATATTACAGTAAACAGTAACAATATCACAGTAAACAGTAACAATATCACAGTAAACAGTAACAATATCACAGTAAACAGTAACAATATCACAGTAAACAGTAACAATATCACAGTAGACAGTAACAATATCACAGTAGACAGTAACAATATCACAGTAGACAGTAACAATATCACAGTAGACAGTAACAATATCACAGTAGACAGTAACAATATCACAGTAGACAGTAACAATATCACAGTAGACAGTAACAATATCACAGTAGACAGTAACAATATCACAGTAGACAGTAACAATATCACAGTAGACAGTAACAATATCACAGTAGACAGTAACAATATCACAGTAGACAGTAACAATATCACAGTAGACAGTAACAATATCACAGTAGACAGTAACAATATCACAGTAGACAGTAACAATATCACAGTAGACAGTAACAATATCACAGTAGACAGTAACAATATCACAGTAGACAGTAACAATATCACAGTAGACAGTAACAATATCACAGTAGACAGTAACAATATCACAGTAGACAGTAACAATATCACAGTAGACAGTAACAATATCACAGTAGACAGTAACAATATCACAGTAGACAGTAACAATATCACAGTAGACAGTAACAATATCACAGTAGACAGTAACAATATCACAGTAGACAGTAACAATATCACAGTAGACAGTAACAATATCACAGTAGACAGTAACAATATCACAGTAGACAGTAACAATATCACAGTAGACAGTAACAATATCACAGTAGACAGTAACAATATCACAGTAGACAGTAACAATATCACAGTAGACAGTAACAATATCACAGTAGACAGTAACAATATCACAGTAGACAGTAACAATATCACAGTAGACAGTAACAATATCACAGTAGACAGTAACAATATCACAGTAGACAGTAACAATATCACAGTAGACAGTAACAATATCACAGTAGACAGTAACAATATCACAGTAGACAGTAACAATATCACAGTAGACAGTAACAATATCACAGTAGACAGTAACAATATCACAGTAGACAGTAACAATATCACAGTAGACAGTAACAATATCACAGTAGACAGTAACAATATCACAGTAGACAGTAACAATATTACAGTAGACAGTAACAATTTTACAGTAGACAGTAACAATATTACAGTAGACAGTAACAATATTACAGTAGACAGTAACAATATTACAGTAGACAGTAACAATATTACAGTAGACAGTAACAATATTACAGTAGACAGTAACAATATTACAGTAGACAGTAACAATATTACAGTAAACAGTAACAATATTACAGTAAACAGTAACAATATTACAGTAAACAGTAACAATATTACAGTAAACAGTAACAATATTACAGTAAACAGTAACAATATTACAGTAAACAGTAACAATATTACAGTAAACAGTAACAATATTACAGTAAACAGTAACAATATTACAGTAAACAGTAACAATATTACAGTAAACAGTAACAATATTACAGTAAACAGTAACAATATTACAGTAAACAGTAACAATATTACAGTAAACAGTAACAATATTACAGTAAACAGTAACAATATTACAGTAAACAGTAACAATATTACAGTAAACAGTAACAATATTACAGTACACAGTAACAATATTACAGTAAACAGTAACAATATTACAGTAAACAGTACCAATATCTACAGTAAACAGTAACACTATTCATCCCAGTAAACAGTAACATTATTACAGTAAACAGTAACAATATTTACAGTAAACAGTAACAATATTACAGTAAACAGTAAACCCAATATTACAGTAAACAGTAACAATATTACCGTAAACAGTAACAATATTACAGTAAACAGTAACACTATTACAGTAAACAGTAACAATATTACAGTAAACAGTAACAATATACAGTAAACAGTAACAATTATTACAGGATAAACAGTAACACATATCTACAGTAAACAGTAACAATATGACAGTAAACCAGGTAACCATATATTACAGTAAACAGTAACAATATTACAGTAAACAGTAACAATATTACAGTAAAACAGTAACAATATTACAGTAAACAGTAACAATATTACAGTAAACAGTAACCAATATTACAGTAAACAGTAACAATATTACAGTAAACAGTAACAATATTACAGTAAACAGTAACAATATTACAGTAAACAGTAACAATATTACAGTAAACAGTAACAATATTACAGTAAACAGTAACAATATTACAGTAAACAGTAACAATATTACAGTAAACAGTAACAATATTACAGTAAACAGTAACAATATTACAGTAAACAGTAAAATATTACAGTAAACAGTAACAATATTACAGTAAACAGTAACAATATTACAGTAAACAGTAACAATATTACAGTAAACAGTAACAATATTACAGTAAACAGTAACAATATTACAGTAAACAGTAACAATATTACAGTAAACAGTAACAATATTACAGTATAACAGTAACAATATTACAGTAAACAGTAACAATATTACAGTAAACAGTAACAATATTACAGTAAACAGTAACAATATTACAGTAAACAGTAACAATATTACAGTAAACAGTAACAATATTACAGTAAACAGTAACAATATTACAGTAAAACAGTAACAATATTACAGTAAACAGTAACAATATTACAGTAAACAGTACACAATATTACAGTAAACAGTAACAATATTACAGTAAACAAGTAACAATATTACAGTAAACAGTAACAATATTACAGTAAACAGTAACAATATTACAGTAAACAGTAACAATATCTACAGTAAACAGTAACAATATTACAGTAAACAGTAAACAATATTACAGTAAACAGTAACAATATACAGTAAACAGTAACAATATTACAGTAAACAGTAACAATATTACAGTAAACAGTAACAATATTACAGTAAACAGTAACAATATACAGTAAACAGTAACAATATTACAGTAAACAGTAACAATATTACAGTAAACAGTAACAATATTACAGTAAACAGTAACAGAAGTTCTGTGTGGTAATCGTGGCAGATCTTGTATTTGTGTGTGCATCCACGGGTGTTGAACCCAAGTATGGTCCATACATGCGCTACTACTTCTACTGAATGTAAAAACTGCCCAGCCAATCACACACAGGCAAACAATGCTGGGGTTGATTGCGATGTCCTGTAAAGGACATGTGCGCGCGCGAGCATGCGTGCGTGATAGAGACTATATGATATGATGTAAATATGATACTATAAGCATGTCAATCAATCAGGTGCCGTCTCCACAATGAAAGTTGGCTGCATTGAATCTCCAGCACTGTCTGTCTCTCGCCTTGACTGTACATTCTGTCAGGCTGATGTTCATCCATCTCTTGATGTTATCTTCCCACTTGTATCGTTGTCTACCTCTTACTCGCTTACCCTCAGCCTTGCCTTCCAGTATGGTTTTTATAAGAGTATCATGTCTTTTAACATGGCCGAAATATTTCAACTTGCCTCCTCTTTATTTCTTCCATCAACTCTCTCTTCATTCCCAATTTTTCTAGGACCTCTGTATTTGATTGTTTTTGTTTCCATGAAATACAACATATTCGTCTGTATATCCACATCTCCAAGGCCTCTATACGACTTTCTAGTTGCTTGTTCAATGTCCAGGCTTCCGCGCCATACAGTAGCGTTGAATATACGTAGCATTTGACTATTCTCATTTTTAATGCTTTGTTAATCTCTCTAGATGTTAATACTGATTTCATGCCGTTAAAAGCATTTTTGGCCATTCCTATTCTCTTTTTGATTTCTATTTCACTTCTGCCATCATCTGTTATTATATGTCCAAGATATGAGAAACTTGTTACTTGTTCTAGTATCTGCCTGTTTACTGTGATGTTCATTGATGACCTTTCCTTTTCAATGCTAATTATCATAGTTTTTGTTTTTTGGATGTTAATATCTAAGCCATAATCTGCACTATGCCTGTTTACTTCTTCCACTAGGTCTTGTAACTCTTGCTCATTTTCTGCTAGTAACGCGGTATCGTCAGCATACCTAAGATTGTTTATGAATCTTCCATTGATGTTAAGTCCAGGCAGTTCAACTTGTTTAAAAATTCTTTTTGTGTATAGGTTGAAGAGGCTTGGGGTCAGTACACATCCCTGCCGTACTCCTCTTGTTATCTCTATAGGTGACAATTAGTTATTTCCACATCTAATAGACGCCACTTGTTCCCAGTACAAGTACAAGTTATTAATAAGTCTGATGTCCTTTCCGTCTACTCCTATATCTTGAAATTTATATAAGCATGAGAGAAATACAAAGAAACACAAATATCGACTTACTATTTCCGTAACCGGCTGAGACAAAGCTTTCATTTAACCCTTTCATTCGTTTTGATGGCTGGAACAGACACAAGTAAAAGACCAAGTTATCAAACACATCATTAGCATGGTATTCCTGGACCTTTTCTCCGGGACATGCCAGTGTACTGGGGAATGAACAGGCGGACAGATTGGCTGGCTCTGCAAAACTTCATGGAGTATTGATGCATGACAAGGCAGACATGGTCGCGGCCTTGTGGGAGCATGTGTACACCTCGGAGGAGCAAATGGGTCACCATGGTCTGGCAAGAATGAGACAGCGAGGAGTGGCGAGGGGATCTGGCTGATGCTCAACGCTCAGAGGAAAGGCGAGATGGACATATAATCAGATTGCTACTGGAACTATTGGTGTTGGAACTTTTTGTTGGCGCTGAGGATGGGGATGAAGCGCTTATGGGAATGCCCCGAATGCTGTGATGTCGATTCCTATATCAATCAATCAATCAATCAATCAATCAATCAATCAATCAATCCTGGATGGTGCGCAGCTGAGAAACGACAGTGCTAGCCTCACAAGTTACCTGGTTAAACAGAAACAGTCTAGCAGACATAAACATGCATGCCAAATTCATCTGAAATCTTCAGTCAGAGAGATACACAAGTAAGTGTCACCAAAAATCTTCAGTTAGAGAGATACATAAGTTAATTAGTTAGTCGACAGATCATCCTCATTGCACATCGAACCATTCAGTCCATAAGTGCTCGGATCCCCTCCTCAGCAAATCCTGCAGCGTGTAGCGGCTAACGACGCCAGTTTTGTGTTGGTTTATCAATCTTCTTTGGCTTCCTGCGTAGTGTTCTTGTTTGGCCACCCCTCTTTTAATTTGCTGTTCTCGCAGTCTGGCCATGGTTGTAGATTCACAGTCATCACTTGGTTCACGCAAAAGTCTTACTTCTCGTAGAGCATTCAGAATATCAGCCTGGTCCATGGCGCGTCCGCCCTCAACAGTAGCCTCACCTGCGAGCTTGTCAGCCCGCTCATTTCCTTGTACTCCCGCATGCCCTGGCACGAAGATGAAACTAATCTTTGCCAGCCGAGACCGCTGCAGAGGCAGCAACCATTCTCTTCGGATCGACCCCTCCTCTATCCTCTTGATCATGTTCATTGAGTCGCTAAGGAAACAATGCCCTAGTGAATGTCTGTGTCTCGAGCCATGTTATTGCTTTACTTACTGCCATGACTTCCATAGGTCAGGCTACTTGTGGTTTCAGTGAAAGCACCAGAGTCCTCCTTCACAATTCTCCCTCCGGCCCGAGCCGTAAAGGCCCATGAGCTTCTCACATGTCGGACGACCGACCCATCTGTGTAGATGACAGCATCACCATCTAGGGAATTCTCGAAAATCAACGCTTGTACTTCAGCCTCCACAGCAGCCGGATTTTCTTGTCTGCATTTTCTATCTAGTTGGATGCAAACTGAAAAGGATGTGCAGAAATCTGTTGGCACTTGTACCCACTCCTCGCCAGGTTCTAAGTCCTCAAGTGAACACACCTGTTGAAGAATGTCTTTGGCTTGACCCATCCACGACCGTCCTCTTTTTAACCTGCTGCCCTTCACCTTCATAATTTCACTATGCAGTGGATGTTGTGTGTTTGCGTTAACTCTGAAGTAAGCACGTGCTCTGCAAACTTGTATTCTCTCTTCAATGGTTGGAAAATCAAGAAGGCAGCGCATCACCCTAAGATGCCCATAAAAGCATGAGTGGTGTAGTCAAGAATAAGAGCATTTCTGACTTCCAAGGTGCTTACCTCATCTGGCAGAGGACTGACGAGGACAAGCAAAGTGTCATCTGAAATCTTCAGTTAGAGAGATACATAAGTAAGTGTGAAACCTTGAAAGAGGAATGAAGCAAACAATTCTCATTCCTGCCTGGCTGTCATTATAATAGCTTCAATGATGTCAGGCCTGTGTCCCAAGGCACAGTATTTTGGCAGACAGTTCTCTTTGGTTGGCCATTCCTAGCCCTTGACTGTACTCTGGATCTATCACTATTAGTCCAATCCCTAGCCTTTGACTATAGGCTGTATCTCTGTTAGTCCAGTTCTTACCCTTTGTTGAAATGGGTTAAGAACCAAAATAACTGCTCTTGGAACAATCCGATACCTGCTCCGTCCTCATCTTCCACGGCCAGCGAAGAGTCCCAATACTATTGGCATATATAACTTCCTGTCTGATAATGTGTCCGCCTGGCCCCTCCTCGCAGCACTGAGTTCGGCCAGATCTCTCATGATTGTGGAAACTACAGAAGCCTTGTGTCAAAATGGCAAAGTTTTATGCAAAAATTACAAATGTCTTATGTGAAAATAACAACAATCTTATGTGAAAATAACAACAATCTTATGTGAAAATTACAAATTTTTATCCGGAAATTAAAAGTTTAATATGAAAATTACAAGTTTGATATTAGCATTATTATTATAATGAAAATTACAAATATCCTATGTGAAAATCACCAATGTCAAATATGAAATTTAATAGTCTTATGTGAAAATTAATAGTCTTATATAAAAATTACAAATGCCCTATGTGAAAATGACAAAAGTCTTATGTGAGAATGACAAAAGTCCCATATCAATGTATAATCACGCCCTAGACTAGAATGCCCCAGAAGCGACCAATCACAGACAGCTCAACTTACCGGCTGCTTGTCGTCTGCTCCGTCCCCGCTGAAAGCCATGAACGGCTGAAATCCTACCGGAGGCGTTGGTTTCTCTGTATCCTTAAACATGCAAACAAATAAATACAATCTGAACAGATATAGTTACAAGCAAGAGTTGTGGCAATATAAAATATAACAAACATGATAGGCTGATGTCGTGGTTTCGATAAAATAGCCTTGCTGCTGCTGAACTTAGAATGAAGTGCGAAGAAACACAAAGTATGATTAAGAAGTTAAACGGATGAACAAAAAACATACTGATATCATGCAGAGGAACAGCATTATGTATTCTGCAAATTGGTGTAGAAACAGGACAACTCAGCCAAACAAGCTAGGAGGCTGTTCATCTCCTAAAAGAAGTATGAAGTAGTGCAGAGAAAACCGCAAAGAAGTCTGGGTTGCCAACTTTCACCCTGGGAAATTCTGCAGAATTAGCTTGGATTGTTAAGGCTACATAAAAAGGAGCTGAAAGAGGCACACAAAAGAGGTAGCAAACAAAAGATGTGACTCTGTCGCAGTCTTCAACATGTAGGAAGTTCTGGCTTTGATCTTCAAGAATTATTTAGACAGTGATGCTGTCAATTACACAGATGGGTTGGTTGTTTGACGTGTGAGAAGTTCATGGCTTTTACAGTCAGGCTGGAGGGAGAATTGTGAAGGAAGATTCTGGTGCTTTTGCCTTAACCACAAGTAGTCTGACTATGGACGTCATGGCAGCAAGTAAAGCAATGACATGGCTCAAGACACAGACCTTCACTCAGGCATGCTTTCTTAGTGACTCAACTAGTATGCTCAGGAAGATAGAGATTGGTTGGATCCGAAGACAGTGGTTGGTGTCTCTGGGGTAGTCATGGCTGGCAAAGATTAGTTTCATGTTCATGCTAGGGCATCTTGCAGGAAGGCTACTGGGGGGGGGGGGGATGTGAGCCATGGCTGATATACTGAATGCTCTACGAGAAGTAATTCGTTTGCGAGAACCAAGTGATGACTGTGAATCTACAACCTTGGTCAGTCTGCGAGAACAGCAAGTTAAAAGAGGTGTGGCAAACAAGAGCACTATGCAGGAAGCCAAAGAAGATTAATAAACCAACACAGAACTGGTATTGTGAGCCGCTACACGCTGCAGGATTTACTGAGGATGAGATCCGAGCACTTATGGGCTTCTTCTTCTTCTTCTTCTGCGTTCATCCGGAGTTTTTTTCCCGGACGTGATTGCGTTGTGCCTGTTTACAGCAGAGCTGCATTCTTGCGCCGTTAGGCCGACACATCCGACTTCTGCGGGCATTTGTTGACCAGGTTAACCTTCCCGGGGGTTTCTTAGGACGTTAGACTCTCACTGTTGTCGTGTTATCCCAGCTGGCCCATATCACTTATGGGCTGAATGGTTCGATGTGTAGTGAGGTTATGATCTGTCGACTAACTAACTAACTAACTAACTAACTCACATCTACAATTTGCACGGTTGGTTCAATGAGATATGATTGTTTGCTTCCTGTAAGGGTGGGAGTCTCTGTGGCGAAGTGAGTCAGGCCATTTGACTCGGGCTCCAAAGGTTGTGGGTTCGATTCCAGGCCGTGCCCTTCGGTTCACGAGTGAAATTTTTCGGAGACTCCTATGGGTCGTCGCTAGAGCTACGGAGTTCGTGCTTAGTGCGACACTTTCTGCGCTGTGGAAAAAGACAGAGCCATATGGGATAAAAACCCGGTGCAATGAAGTCGACCCTGTCGACTTTTAAGCGACTTTTTTCCTGTAAGGGTCCTGGTCACAGACAGGTAGGTAGAGTCTCTGACAGCATGCGTGGTGGGTTACAGTGATGCTATTCTTAGCTTCCCCATGGGGTCCCAGTAAAACCCGCATTCAGTACAACAGTGCTCTAATCTAATGTTCCCAGAACAGGACAAGAATAAATCCAGAACAGCACGACTGTGAACTGAAACGTTTTATAAATGAATACTTGTGGTGATTTCCCCTTGCCTTCCACATCGACATGGAGGTATGTTTCCTCTGTCTTTGACAACACATTTCTGACTGTCAGGACTAGTGAGTGGCCTGTTCTGGCCAGTCGTAGAATTGTTTATACTTGGTTCCAAGAGCTGTTGTGGACAAATTCACCTATCTTGGCAGCACTGTGTCACAAGCTGCCACAAATGATGACGAAGTGAATGCAAGAATCTTCAAGGCCAGCATGGCCTTTGGCAGACTGTACAAGAATGTATGGGACAGAACTGGAATAAGCCTGCAAACAAAGCTAAAAGTCTACAAAGCAGTTGTATTATCCACACTGCTATATACTTGTGAAACCTGGACTGTTTATCAGCGACACGCTAGGAAATTAAACCACTTCCACACAGTCTGCCTTAGGAAGTTACTGAAGATTAAATGGCAAGACAAGATCCCAGACACTGAAGTCCTAGAAAGAGCATCCATGCCCAGTATCCACACTCTACTAATGAAAAATCAGATTCCCTGGGCTGGTCACTTGACTCGCATGCCAGATCACAGGCTCCCTAAACTAATTATTTACGGTGAGTTGCGTTGTGGTAAACGCTCCCAAGGCGGTCAGAGGAAACACTTTAAAGACACTCTGAAAATCTCACTGAATGCTTTTGGAATTCATCATGACACCTGGGAGACTGCAGCCAGAGACCGAAATTCGTGGCGTGCATCATTACGCAAGGGTGCAGTCACCTGGGCTGCGAGAGCTGTGAAGAAAAGACAGAAAAGAAAAACCACCATGCATGTCGTAAGAGGCGACTAAGGAGGATATGGTTCTGTCACGCTGCTACTGAGTGAGTGCGTGGCGCGACACTGTGAGCTGTAAGTTTCACATGGAATGCTTTTACATCTGTCCGCGGTTGTTTGTAGCGTGAACTGCATGTTCGGAACGATGGCGGCCGGCTGTTGCTGGATTGACTAGTTTGCCTTTTCGGCTCACGAGTGCATTTTTCGGGAGACTCCTGGGAGTCGCCGCTGGAGCTACGGAGTTCGTTCTTTGTGCGGCGCTTTCAGCAGGTCGTCCTGCGGAAAGAGATCGAGCCATATGGGATAAAACCCAGGTCAATGAAGTCTTTTTGGTGACTGCCGTTTCCATCGGCGATGAACTTTATTTTTCGTGGAGGACTTTTGTGTTGGCATTATGGTGGCGGCATTATGCACAGTGTACCTGTGCGGGCTGATACTCCTGTCTATTCCATTGTTCACATTGGGCAGTGAGGAGCATTTTGTGTGATATTCACTGTCACAGGAACGGAGCAATATGGGGACGACCCGTTGCCGTGAAGTTGGAACCACGACTAACTAACTAACAGATAGTACCATATACTTTCATATGGTAGCTTAGTCAGATATCTGACTAAGACCTGACCTAAATATGATTATAATAATATAATAGCAAATACAATAAAAACAACTCCATTGTTTCAACATAAAAATGAAAACTGACCTTTTTCTTCTCAAATGTTTTTGGACCGTTTAAAACCCAGATTTTTCCTTCTGACCTGTCACTTTGATGGCCTGCAATGAAACAAATGCAATCTTATTTGTTGGAGAGTTGTGTCAATGCCACAGAAAGATGCCAGTGTGAGACCGTGCACAATGCAACCGCAGCTCTGATGTAACAATACAATCTTATGTGTGTAAGAACAATTCTGGTGTGTGCATAAATAATTCTGCTTCAGAGATCACAATGAAATAAGCTAACTTCACTACATTTCATTGTGAGGACAAAGGGCCGTTATTTTCCATAAAATGACCTGCCACATGGTGGTGTGCTGTTTCTACATCTTGTTTGTCAGAATATTCTGGAAATGCCTTCCTGTCATCACTAGAGTTATGGAGTCCATGTTCTGTGCGATGCTTTCAGCAGGCAATCTGAGACCAAGCCAAATGGAATGAAACGTGGTGCAATTAAATTTATAGTCTTACCTATAAACTCCTCTTTATTTTTCAAAATAGATGACTAGCACTGCTTTAATTTGACAATCTTACTCACAAGATAACCTAGAAAACAAGGCAATGTAACAACAAAATACACAAAGATCACGAAACAACAATGACCTACTCCTGATTGATTGATTGATTGATTTAGGAACCGACATCACAGCATTCGGGACATTCCCATAAGCACTCCGTCCCCATCCTCAGCAGCCAGCGAAGAGTTCCAATACTAATAGTTCCAGTAGCAATCTGATTATTATATGTCCGTCTCGCCTTTCCTCTGAGCGTCGATCGTCGGCCAGATCCCCTCGTCACACCTCGCTGTCTCATTCTTACCAGACTCCTACTCCTGACTGAACAGCCCATATAACAAGGAAACAAAGAATCACGAAACAACAATGAGTGCCTACCCCTGACTGAACTAGTTTCCTTGCTTGCTCTGTGGCCTTGTCAGCGGAATCCATGGAAGGAACTGGCGCGAAATAATGAGAGAGGCAATAATCAGCAACTACTTTCACAAGATTTCTCAGTAACTACTCCACTAAAACAAACTATAGCAGTATGAACTTCTGTTTATATAAGTTAGCTATTATCAAATTCATGTGCCTTGACGACTGATTTGAAGAAGAAGAAAAATACTGAGATTCTACAATGTTTGAATATCAAAGAAACCTGGATCATCGACAGCACCACGACTAAGAAATTAAAGTACTTTGACAATATTAAATATCACAGTGGTTTAGACAGAAAAAGAGAAAATAAAATAAAGAAACGGTCCTAAAAAAATACTCAACTATCAAGAAGAGAGAAAATCAGAAATTATGAAATCAGGACTAAAGTTGGGGTTATAGCAGCGTTAGATTTCATTATAAAACAGGGGTTCCAAATGTTGCTGTATGTAGCCGAGGCGCGGTGTTGGGGTGAGCGCCCAACATTGCTTAAATACCTCAATGGCTCGTGAATACATAACCTATGCAGCAAAAGTCCAACTCCTGGCCTTCACGCGGCGGACCTGTTTAAACTAACAGGAGAAGGGGCGACGGCGAATCTCTGGCGCCGGAAAATAACCAGTATGCTCTAGATGTGTATGCACGTACATGCATGCGCAGACAGGTGTGTGCGCGTGTACACATCTACACTCGAGTGAGACCACAGTCTGCTCTAGCAAAGAAAGGTGCTGAAGTCGGAGGCAACCAGCCAAGAGGCGCACCACAGAAATCAGGATGCCACGCAATCACGCAAAATGAAATATGTCGACTACTGCTAATCGTTATGGTGCTCGCCCTGCTTTGGACCCCCAGGCAGGTGCAGTGCCGGGCCCTATGTCTCGAAAGGGTCCAACCCCAACTACTGGAGGTCCTTCTCAGATGTCCTGTGGAGCCAGGGGACATGAGAATAGGATGACTGGCCTTACCAAACGAAGACTTAAAATAATGCACTGGAATGCGGAGGGAGTCAGCAACAAAAAAATAGAATTAGAAAAAATCTTGGACCAAGAAAAAGTAAGCATATGTTGCTTGCAAGAAACTCACCTCAATGAAAATATAGCCTTCAAAATCAGAGGCTACCAGTGTTACCGATCTGACCGAAAGGACAGGCGAAAAGGTGGGATACTGACCCTTGTAAGAAATAACATCATGGCTTCCCAAATCAAAGTCTACATGGAAGGGGCTGAGTATCAGACACTTAAACTTAAGACAGGTAATACAGATCTACATCTGATCAATTACTACTGTCCAAGTGACCGCCCACAGGCACTGGACACACTACCACTAAAAGAAAAAATGATTGTGTGTGGCGATTTCAACAGCCACTCGCAGAGCTGGGGCTATGATCACATGGACCAGAGAGGAGAGAGACTGGAAGACTGGCAGGATGAGAATAGATTCATGTTGATTAACAAGCCGTCCGACCCACATACTTTCTACTCGAGATCATGGCACTCTACAACTACACCTGACCTGGCTTTTCATTCACCAGACCTGGAGTGGAACATTACACGAATTGTTGGGAAACAACTTGGTGGCAGTGACCATCGGCCAGTCTTTCTAACCGTAGAAAATGAGCTTGTAAGTGAAAGCAGCACCCTCTCGAGGTGGAACTACAAGAAAGCAGACTGGGCAATCTACAAGCATCGCACCAGCATATTGGTTAGAAACCTGAACACTGAGAAAGACATAAATAAAGTAGTTGAAGAGTTTGGGAAATGCATACTACAGGCAGCGCGAGAAACAGTACCAAGAGGAGCCCGTAAACAATATAAACCCTACTGGAGTAGTGAACTGGAACAGTTGCATAATGATGTTGAAGTGTGTAGAAAGCAAGCAGAGGCCACACCCAGCCAAGAGCACCACAATAAATTCCAGCATGCAAAAGCCAAATTTCAAAGGGCCAAGCTGCAGGCTAGACGGAAAAGCTGGCAGGAGAAAACGGAGTCTCTGAACTTTGAAAGAGACACAAGGAAATTGTGGAAGCTAATAAAACAGCTTAATGACGAGGGCACAGGGAGAAACTCAAAAATTGCGCTACATAAAGATGGAAAAATCTTAACAAGAAAGCAAGCAGCTGACCATTTTGCGGACTCATTCGCACAAGATAGCAATATCAAAATTAGTCCAGAGAAACAACAAGAGATTCGAGAGAAACGACAACATACAGGACAGAAGGAAATAGTACATGAGGTTCTGGAGGCACCCATCACAATCAGCGAACTGGAGCTAGCCATATCAAAACTGAAAATGAGAAAGTCACCAGGAGCTGATGGTATCTCCAATGAAATGATCAGGAACCTAGGAACAGAGGCCAAAACAAAGCTGTTGCAGATCTTCAATAACAGCTGGACCTTAGGCAGTGTTCCACAAGCCTGGAGAGAAGCAATCATGATACCCCTCCTAAAATCAGGGAAAGATGGTTCCATTGCCTCTAGCTACAGACCAATTAGCCTCACCAGCTGTCTCTGCAAAACACTGGAGCGCATCATCAATCACAGACTGCAGTGGTACATTGAAAGTAAAAACATCCTTGTGCCACAGCAGGCTGGCTTTAGGCAGTGCTACTCTACGGAAGATCAGACAACCTACCTCTCTCAAGAAATTGAGGATGCATTCCAAGAGAAGAAGCTGGTGCTTGCGGCATGGATAGATCTGAAGAAAGCCTTTGACAAAGTCTGGAAAGAAGGTCTGATGAAGAAACTGAGAAACTGCAAAGTCAATGGAAGAATGTACAAATGGGTGAAAGCATACTTGCACAACAGAAGAGCCCGAGTACAGATAGACGGACTCAAGAGCAAGAAAGTACTACTGCGTCACGGTGTCCCCCAGGGCGGAGTCTTGTCCCCCACACTTTTTCTAATCTTCATCAATGATCTTGTTGCTCACCTACCGCATGGAATTAAAGCGGCAATGTACGCCGATGACCTGGTTCTATGGAGCACAAATGAATATGCATCAGTGGCCACCAGATTGCTACAAAGAGCTGTAGATACATTTGCTGCATGGGCAAATAGATGGTGTGTCAGCATAAACACTGACAAGTGCAGCACCACCCTATTTACCCTCTCTCCAAAACAAAAGGCAGGGATCATCCAGATAAATGGAACTCCCCTAAGAGAAGATAAAGAACCAACATACCTTGGAGTAACATTTGATGGCAAGCTGACATGGAGAAAGCACATCAACAAAGCAGTAGCAAAAGCCAGAAGGAAAATAGCCATCCTGAGAAAGCTAAGTGGAACCACATGGGGAGCCAGTACGAAAATACTTAGCAAAGTTTACCAACAGAGCATACGACCACACCTGGAATATGGGTCAACTGCGTGGTGTTCAGCATCAAATACCACACTACAAGAGCTGGACAAGGTGCAAAATCAAGCACTTAGAGTCACCACAGGAGGGATGAGATCAACCCCTATAGTGGAAATGGAGAAGATGGGGAGGACACAGGCACTGAGTGAGCGCAGAGATACGAAAACGCTAATACAAGCAGAAAAGTTCCTCAGCTTGCCAGGCCACCCTATGAAGAACAGATTTGAAAACCTAGCTATGGGGCGGTTGAAAAGAAGTAGTTTTATCCACCAGGCCAAACGACTCTGCAGAGAAACCACTGATCTGCCCACAGTTGGTATCCCCCTAACAACTATTCCAGAGCGAACTCCATGGAAAGATGAGCATAGACTATCGTTACAAATCCAGACAAAAGTGAGAGGAATATTTGACAAGGAAGAACAGAACAGTGTGCAGCGCAGAACAGCCACTCTCAGCTTCCTTGATGAAGAATACCCACAGGATCTCTGGATCCGAGTCTACACAGATGGGTCAGCACAAAATGCTGTTCGAAATGGAGGAGCGGGAGTGTACATAGAATACCCAAATAATACTAGGGACACAGCCAGAGTACCGACAGGAAAGTACTGCCATAACTATGATGCCGAAATTGAGGCAATCAAGATAGCAACAGAGAAATTACTAAATAACAGCAATGGTACACAACCTGTGGTGCTACTAACAGATGCAAAATCAGTACTCGAGGCGCTCCTCTCTGGGAAATTGCCAGTACTAAGGACACTACTTTCTGAACTTAGCAGTCAGCATAAAGTCACCATACAGTGGATACCATCCCACTGTGGAGTACCCGGAAACGACAGAGCTGATCAATTGGCTAAGGAAGGAGCCAAAGAAGAACAGCCTGATGTGCCCGTTACATACCACCAAAAGAAAAGAATGATCAAATCAGTCAGAAAGCCACCAAAACCTGCTCAAGATGACTACCACGTTATGGACAGACCAGAACAAGTCATTATTCTGCGCCTCAGAACAGGACACAATAGATTACGCAACCACATGTATACAAAATTCAAGATTGGTGAAACAGCCATGTGCACATGTGGATTGGCGTCGCAGACAGCAGAGCACATACTCCAAGACTGCCCAAAATATAACATATCTAGGCAAACCTTCTGGCCTAGAGAGACGACAGTGGAAGATAAACTCTATGGACCACTGTGTGAACTGAAAAAAAACAGTTCAATTCATGCAAGAGACGACATTGCAGATATAGACATATTTCAAGCGAACGAAAGAAGAAATTATAAAACAGCAAGTGAAATGGTTGGCCACATAACTTGGCACCTGCTGACTGTCAGGGCCGTGTGGTAGATTTTCTCAGTGATGCAAGTCTTCAAAATGCCGCCCCTTTTTCGCGGCTTATGCTGCCCCCTTACGGTGCTGCCTGATGCGGTCGCTTCTCTGTATCATAGCACGGCATGGCCCTACTGACAGTATACCCCTGACTGAACAAGTTTCTGGCTAGCTCTGTGGCCTAGCTTGCAGGATCCATGGAAAGAATTGGTGCTAAGTACTGAGAGAGGCAACAATCACAACTCCTTTCACAAGATTTCTCAGTAACTGCTCGATTAAAACAAACTATAGCAGAATGAATGTTTTAAAATTTTCTAGCTGTCATCACTATCATGTGCCTTGCCGACTGATGTGGGTGTTCATGCTTCTCCTTATATTGTGATCTCCAACCTGAAGTCTCAAATCGTGTGCTGTCAATCTTCCATGCTGTGAGAAAAGGCTGCCAAGAATATTCCCTTCCTGTCTTCCTCTACAGCGAATGTGTTGATGTCATTGTTAGGAAGTTACATCGACAATGGCATGGGTGCACAAGGGTTTAATGCCAGCATTTGTCATTCACTATGGGAATGAAAGCCTGGGTACTATTCCTCCCTGCATAGATATAACTTTGTGACTGCTTACAAGCTTATTCTTGGCATTATAAATGTGACGGTTTCCTCTTGTCTTATACATACATGTGAAGTTAAGTTAGTTGCATATCCTTTACAGGATGTCGCAGTCAACACCAACATTTTTTTGCTGTTGTGATCTCTTAGGCAAAGTTTACGTTCATTAGTTTACCATTGCTTTTTGAATTACCGGCACCCATACCATTTCGTAAAAAAACCAACACCAGGCTGTCTGCTGCCAAATCGCTGGCAGCTGTGTTTTGAAAGGGGTATGAGAGATTACAAAGACCTGTGGAGTAGATGCTACAAACATCCTCTCTATAATAACAATTATTTGTTCTAACATTGTTTCCTGCTATGGATCGGTCATGTGACAGCACCATTAAATTTTGTAGGCCTGAATGAGGAATAGGTGACCAGTCTTTGGTGTGAAGATGGCACCTGATCTGTTCCTCTCTCCCACCCTTTATCTCCCCTGGAGCAAAGATCCTCATACCAAGCCATCCTCTTTAGACTTGTTCGTGGGGTTGGTTGGCTTTTGTAACTAAAGTTACTACAGGATGGAACAGCTGGCCCCACGTCAACTTCCCTAGTGTCCACACACAGGGGGGGGGGGGGGGGGGGGGCTGGGGGCTGGGCCCCACGTCAACTCTCCCTAGTGTCCACACACAGGATGGGCGGCTGTGCCCCACGTCAACTCTCCCTAGTGTCCACACACAGGATGGGGGCGGCTGTGCCCAACGTCAACTCTCCCTAGTGTCCACACACAGGATGGGGTGGTGTGCCCCACGTCAACCCTCCATGTGTCCATGCACAGGATGCATGGTAGATTACAGTGTAACAATTCTTTGCATTTCTTCAGGGCCTGGTAACATGGGCCAAAACGATCTGATATGTATATTTCTACCTGCCTAGGGAACTGAAGAAGTTCAGCCAACCAATACAGAGCTGGTATCATCGACCGCTACACACTGAAGGAGATACTGAGTGGGGATCTGTGCACTAATGGACTGACTGGTTCGATGTGTAGTAATAATAATCTGACGACTAGCTAACTAGCATGTATTTACCTGGTTTACTTGTAGACTGTTGTGAACAGTTTCCTTCTCCTGGCTACTGGCTGCAGCTTTTAGGGATTGAACTTGTTTTTTCTGGATGTGATCCAATGAGAGAGAGAGGATTCATGAGTAAATGTGCTGACATCTGACATGAGTTTGAAAGTAGTGAGAACAACACTTTACACAACAATCCTTCAATAATAAGTTTATAAATAAGTTCAAGGGTACTGATTTACACTCACTGGAGAAGGGGAAAGAAGTAGAGAATAGAGGAAACACTCTACAGTATAAAAAATATAGTTTTGCATATTTATTTTATATATTGTGTCCTCGTTCTTACTTCTTTTTTCTTTTTCTATGAGTGTGAATGAGTGTCTAAAAGACAATGTTTGTTGGTTTGTTCTAAATGCGTTCCCGAACGGTCCATCCGATTGAGATGAAATTTTGTACAGATGTTGTTCTCACTCCGCAGAGCCAACTGACATAGTTTGTGAGCTTAAAATCAACATTTTTTCCTCAAGCACGAAAGAAAAAGGCATTATGAGCTTCAGAAACAGGCCCGCCTGTGGCCTGCCATCTTACTCCAAGGGAACTCACTCTCTGATTAAACCAGAAATTAGTTATGAACAGTAATGTTTCTTTGTGTGTGTGTCCTTTATGCATTCTGAACGGTCCATCCGACTGAGATGAAATTTTGTACAGATGTTCTCACTCCGCGGATCCAACCCCTTTTTTTCCTTTTTTGACAACACTTTTTCCTACTGTCGGGACTAGTGAGGGGCCTGTTCGGGCCCAGTCGTAAATTGTTTATATTTGGTTCCAAAGTGTTGGGGAAAAATTCACCTATCTTGGCAGCACTGTGTCCAAGCTGCCACAAATGATGACGAAGTGAATGCAAGAATCTTCAAGGCCAGCATGGCCTTTGGCAGACTGTACAAGAATGTATGGGACAGAACTGGAATAAGCCTGCAAACAAAGCTAAAAGTCTACAAAGCAGTTGTATTATCCACACTGCTATATACTTGTGAAACCTGGACTGTTTATCAGCGACACGCTAGGAAATTAAAACCACTTCCACACAGTCTGCCTTAGGAAGTTACTGAAGATTAAATGCAAGACAAGATCCCAGACACTGAAGTCCTAGAAAGAGCATCCATGCCCAGTATCCACACTCTACTAATGAAAATCAGATTCCCTGGGCTGGTCACTTGACTCGCATGCCAGATCACAGGCTCCCTAAACTAATTATTTACGGTGAGGTGCGTTGTGGTTAACGCTCCCAAGGCGGTCAGAGGAAACACTTTTAAAGACACTCTGAAAATCTCCTGAATGCTTTTGGAATTCATCATGACACCTGGGAGACTGCAGCCAGAGACCGAAATTCGTGGCGTGCATCATTACGCAAGGGTGCAGTCACCTGGGCTGCGAGAGCTGTGAAGAAAAGACAGAAAAAAAAACCACCATGCATGTCGAAAGAGGACAAAGGAGGATATGGTTCTGTCACGCTGCTACTGAGTGAGTGCGTGGCGCGACACTGTGAGCTGTAAGTTTCACATGGAATGCTTTTACATCTGTCCGCGGTTTGTTGTAGCGTGAACTGCATGTTCGGAACGATGGCGGCCGGCTGTTGCTGGATTGACTAGTTGCCTTTTCGGCTCACGAGTGCATTTTTCGGGAGACTCCTGGGAGTCGCCGCTGGAGCTACGGAGTTCGTTCTTTGTGCGGCGCTTCAGCAGGTTCGTCCTGCGGAAAGAGATCGCGCCATATGGGATAAAACCCAGGTCAATGAAGTCTTTTGGTGACTGCCGTTTCCATCGGCGATGAACTTTATTTTTCGTGGAGGACTTTTGTGTTGGCATTATGGTGGCGGGCATTATGCACAGTGTACCTGTGCGGGCTGATACTCCTGTCTATTCCATTGTTCACATTGGGCAGTGAGGAGCATTTGTGTGATATTCACTGTCACAGGAACGGAGCCAATATGGGACGACCCGTTGCCGTGAAGTTGGAACCACGACTAACTAACTAACAGATAGTACCAATATACTTTCATATGGTAGCTTAGTCAGATATCTGACTAAGACCTGACCTAATATGATTATAATAATATAATAGCAATACAATAAAACAACTCCATTGTTTCAACATAAAATGAAACTGACCTTTTTCTTCTCAAATGTTTTGGACCGTTTAAACCCAGATTTTTCCTTCTGACCTGTCACTTTGATGGCCTGCAATGAAACAAATGCAATCTTATTTGTTGGAGAGTTGTGTCAATGCCACAGAAAGATGCCAGTGTGAGACCGTGCACAATGCAACCGCAGCTCTGATGTAACAATACAATCTTATGTGTGTAAGAACAATTCTGGTGTGTGCATAAATAATTCTGCTTCAGAGATCACAATGAAATAAGCTAACTTCACTACATTTCATTGTGAGACAAAGGGCCGTTATTTTCCATAAAATGACCTGCCACATGGTGGTGTGCTGTTTCTACATCTTGTTTGTCAGAATATTCTGGAAATGCCTTCCTGTCATCACTAGAGTTATGGAGTCCATGTTCTGTGCGATGCTTTCAGCAGGCAATCTGAGACCAAGCCAAATGGAATGAAACGTGGTGCAATTAAATTTATAGTCTTACCTATAAACTCCTCTTTATTTTTCAAAATAGATGACTAAGCACTGCTTTAATTTGACAATCTTACTCACAAGATAACCTAGAAAACAAGGCAATGTAACAACAAAATACACAAAGATCACGAAACAACAATGACCTACTCCTGATTGATTGATTGATTGATTTAGGAACCGACATCACAGCATTCGGGACATTCCCATAAGCACTCCGTCCCATCCTCAGCAGCCAGCGAAGAGTTCCAATACTAATAGTTCCAGTAGCAATCTGATTATTATATGTCCATCTCGCCTTTCCTCTGAGCGTCGATCGTCGGCCAGATCCCCTCGTCACACCTCGCTGTCTCATTCTTACCAGACTCCTACTCCTGACTGAACAGCCAATATAACAAGGAAACAAAGATCACGAAACAACAATGAGTGCCTACCCCTGACTGAACTAGTTTCTTGGCTTGCTCTGTGGCCTTGTCAGCGGAATCCATGGAAGGAACTGGCGCTAAATAATGAGAGAGGCAATAATCAGCAACTACTTTCACAAGATTTCTCAGTAACTACTCCACTAAAACAAACTATAGCAGTATGAACTTCTGTTTATATAAGTTAGCTATTATCAAATTCATGTGCCCTTGACGACTGATTTTGAAGAAGAAGAAAAATACTGAGATTCTACAATGTTTGAATATCAAAGAAACCTGGATCATCGACAGCACCACGACTAAGAAATTAAAGTACTTTGACAATATTAAATATCACAGTGGTTTAGACAGAAAAAGAGAAAATAAAATAAAGGAAACGGTCCTAAAAAAATACTCAACTATCAAGAAGAGAGAAAATCAGAAATTATGAAATCAGGACTAAAGTTGGGGTTATAGCAGCGTTAGATTTCATTATAAAACAGGGGTTCCAAATGTTGCTGTATGTAGCCGAGGCGCGGTGTTGGGGTGAGCGCCCAACATTGCTTAAATACCTCAATGGCTCGTGAATACATAACCTATGCAGCAAAAGTCCAACTCCTGGCCTTCACGCGGCGAACCTGTTTAAACTAACAGGAGAAGGGGCGACGGCGAATCTCTGGCGCCGGAAAATAACCAGTATGCTCTAGATGTGTATGCACGTACATGCATGCGCAGACAGGTGTGTGCGCGTGTACACATCTACACTCGAGTGAGACCACAGTCTGCTCTAGCAAAGAAAGGTGCTGAAGTCGGAGGCAACCAGCCAAGAGGCGCACCACAGAAATCAGGATGCCACGCAATCACGCAAAATGAAATATGTCGACTACTGCTAATCGTTATGGTGCTCGCCCTGCTTTGGACCCCCAGGCAGGTGCAGTGCCGGGCCCTATGTCTCGAAAGGGTCCAACCCCAACTACTGGAGGTCCTTCTCAGATGTCCTGTGGAGCCAGGGGACATGAGAATAGGATGACTGGCCTTACCAAACGAAGACTTAAAATAATGCACTGGAATGCGGAGGGAGTCAGCAACAAAAAAATAGAATTAGAAAAAATCTTGGACCAAGAAAAAGTAAGCATATGTTGCTTGCAAGAAACTCACCTCAATGAAAATATAGCCTTCAAAATCAGAGGCTACCAGTGTTACCGATCTGACCGAAAGGACAGGCGAAAAGGTGGGATACTGACCCTTGTAAGAAATAACATCATGGCTTCCCAAATCAAAGTCTACATGGAAGGGGCTGAGTATCAGACACTTAAACTTAAGACAGGTAATACAGATCTACATCTGATCAATTACTACTGTCCAAGTGACCGCCCACAGGCACTGGACACACTACCACTAAAAGAAAAAATGATTGTGTGTGGCGACTTTCAACAGCCACTCGCAGAGCTGGGGCTATGACCACATGGACCAGAGAGGAGAGAGACTGGAAGACTGGCAGGATGAGAATAGATTCATGTTGATTAACAAGCCGTCCGACCCACATACTTTCTACTCGAGATCATGGCACTCTACAACTACACCTGACCTGGCTTTTCATTCACCAGACCTGGAGTGGAACATTACACGAATTGTTGGGAAACAACTTGGTGGCAGTGACCATCGGCCAGTCTTTCTAACCGTAGAAAATGAGCTTGTAAGTGAAAGCAGCACCCTCTCGAGGTGGAACTACAAGAAAGCAAGACTGGGCAATCTACAAGCATCGCACCAGCATATTGGTTAGAAACCTGAACACTGAGAAAGACATAAATAAAGTAGTTGAAGAGTTTGGGAAATGCATACTACAGGCAGCGCGAGAAACAGTACCAAGAGGAGCCCGTAAACAATATAAACCCTACTGGAGTAGTGAACTGGAACAGTTGCATAATGATGTTGAAGTGTGTAGAAAGCAAGCAGAGGCCACACCCAGCCAAGAGCACCACAATAAATTCCAGCATGCAAAAGCCAAATTTCAAAGGGCCAAGCTGCAGGCTAGACGGAAAAGCTGGCAGGAGAAAACGGAGTCTCTGAACTTTGAAAGAGACACAAGGAAATTGTGGAAGCTAATAAAACAGCTTAATGACGAGGGCACAGGGAGAAACTCAAAAATTGCGCTACATAAAGATGAAAAAATCTTAACAAGAAAGCAAGCAGCTGACCATTTTGCGGACTCATTCGCACAAGATAGCAATATCAAAATTAGTCCAGAGAAACAACAAGAGATTCGAGAGAAACGACAACATACAGGACAGAAGGAAATAGTACATGAGGTTCTGGAGGCACCCATCACAATCAGCGAACTGGAGCTAGCCATATCAAACTGAAAATGAGAAAGTCACCAGGAGCTGATGGTATCTCCAATGAAATGATCAGGAACCTAGGAACAGAGGCCAAACAAAGCTGTTGCAGATCTTCAATAACAGCTGGACCTTAGGCAGTGTTCCACAAGCCTGGAGAGAAGCAATCATGATACCCCTCCTAAAATCAGGGAAAGATGGTTCCATTGCCTCTAGCTACAGACCAATTAGCCTCACCAGCTGTCTCTGCAAAACACTGGAGCGCATCATCAATCACAGACTGCAGTGGTACATTGAAAGTAAAAACATCCTTGTGCCACAGCAGGCTGGCTTTAGGCAGTGCTACTCTACGGAAGATCAGACAACCTACCTCTCTCAAGAAATTGAGGATGCATTCCAAGAGAAGAAGCTGGTGCTTGCGGCATGGATAGATCTGAAGAAAGCCTTTGACAAAGTCTGGAAAGAAGGTCTGATGAAGAAACTGAGAAACTGCAAAGTCAATGGAAGAATGTACAAATGGGTGAAAGCATACTTGCACAACAGAAGAGCCCGAGTACAGATAGACGGACTCAAGAGCAAGAAAGTACTACTGCGTCACGGTGTCCCCCAGGGCGGAGTCTTGTCCCCCACACTTTTTCTAATCTTCATCAATGATCTTGTTGCTCACCTACCGCATGGAATTAAAGCGGCAATGTACGCCGATGACCTGGTTCTATGGAGCACAAATGAATATGCATCAGTGGCCACCAGATTGCTACAAAGAGCTGTAGATACATTTGCTGCATGGGCAAATAGATGGTGTGTCAGCATAAACACTGACAAGTGCAGCACCACCCTATTTACCCTCTCTCCAAAACAAAAGGCAGGGATCATCCAGATAAATGGAACTACCCCTAAGAGAAGATAAAGAACCAACATACCTTGGAGTAACATTTGATGGCAAGCTGACATGGAGAAAGCACATCAACAAAGCAGTAGCAAAAGCCAGAAGGAAAATAGCCATCCTGAGAAAGCTAAGTGGAACCACATGGGGAGCCAGTACGAAAATACTTAGCAAAGTTTACCAACAGAGCATACGACCACACCTGGAATATGGGTCAACTGCGTGGTGTTCAGCATCAAATACCACACTACAAGAGCTGGACAAGGTGCAAAATCAAGCACTTAGAGTCACCACAGGAGGGATGAGATCAACCCCTATAGTGGAAATGGAGAAGATGGGGAGGACACAGGCACTGAGTGAGCGCAGAGATACGAAAACGCTAATACAAGCAGAAAAGTTCCTCAGCTTGCCAGGCCACCCTATGAAGAACAGATTTGAAAACCTAGCTATGGGGCGGTTGAAAAGAAGTAGTTTTATCCACCAGGCCAAACGACTCTGCAGAGAAACCACTGATCTGCCCACAGTTGGTATCCCCCTAACAACTATTTCAGAGCGAACTCCATGGAAAGATGAGCATAGACTATCGTTACAAATCCAGACAAAAGTGAGAGGAATATTTGACAAGGAAGAACAGAACAGTGTGCAGCGCAGAACAGCCACTCTCAGCTTCCTTGATGAAGAATACCCACAGGATCTCTGGATCCGAGTCTACACAGATGGGTCAGCACAAAATGCTGTTCGAAATGGAGGAGCGGGAGTGTACATAGAATACCCAAATAATACTAGGGACACAGCCAGAGTACCGACAGGAAAGTACTGCCATAACTATGATGCCGAAATTGAGGCAATCAAGATAGCAACAGAGAAATTACTAAATAACAGCAATGGTACACAACCTGTGGTGCTACTAACAGATGCAAAATCAGTACTCGAGGCGCTCCTCTCTGGGAAATTGCCAGTACTAAGGACACTACTTTCTGAACTTAGCAGTCAGCATAAAGTCACCATACAGTGGATACCATCCCACTGTGGAGTACCCGGAAACGACAGAGCTGATCAATTGGCTCAGGAAGGAGCCAAAGAAGAACAGCCTGATGTGCCCGTTACATACCACCAAAAGAAAAGAATGATCAAATCAGTCAGAAAGCCACCAAAACCTGCTCAAGATGACTACCACGTTATGGACAGACCAGAACAAGTCATTATTCTGCGCCTCAGAACAGGACACAATAGATTACGCAACCACATGTATACAAAATTCAAGATTGGTGAAACAGCCCATGTGCACATGTGGATTGGCGTCGCAGACAGCAGAGCACATACTCCAAGACTGCCCAAAATATAACATATCTAGGCAAACCTTCTGGCCTAGAGAGACGACAGTGGAAGATAAACTCTATGGACCACTGTGTGAACTGAAAAAAACAGTTCAATTCATGCAAGAGACGACATTGCAGATATAGACATATTTCAAGCGAACGAAAGAAGAAATTATAAAACAGCAAGTGAAATGGTTTGGCCACATAACTTGGCTACCTGCTGACTGTCAGGGCCGTGTGGTAGATTTTCTCAGTATGATGCAAGTCTTCAAAATGCCGCCCCTTTTTCGCGGCTTATGCTGCCCCCTTACGGTGCTGCCTGATGCGGTCGCTTCTCTGTATCATAGCACGGCATGGCCCTACTGACAGTATACCCCTGACTGAACAAGTTTCTGGCTAGCTCTGTGGCCTAGCTTGCAGGATCCATGGAAAGAATTGGTGCTAAGTACTGAGAGAGGCAACAATCACAACTCCTTTCACAAGATTTCTCAGTAACTGCTCGATTAAAACAAACTATAGCAGAATGAATGTTTTAAATATTTTCTAGCTGTCATCACTATCATGTGCCTTGCCGACTGATGTGGGTGTTCATGCTTCTCCTTATATTGTGATCTCCAACCTGAAGTCTCAAATCGTGTGCTGTCAATCTTCCATGCTGTGAGAAAAGGCTGCCAAGAATATTCCCTTCCTGTCTTCCTCTACAGCGAATGTGTTGATGTCATTGTTAGGAAGTTACATCGACAATGGCATGGGTGCACAAGGGTTTAATGCCAGCATTTGTCATTCACTATGGGAATGAAAGCCTGGGTACCTATTCCTCCCTGCATAGATATAACTTTGTGACTGCTTACAAGCTTATTCTTGGCATTATAAATGTGACGGTTTCCTCTTGTCTTATACATACATGTGAAGTTAAGTTAGTTGCATATCCTTTACAGGATGTCGCAGTCAACACCAACATTTTTTGCTGTTGTGATCTCTTAGCAAGTTTACGTTCATTAGTTTACCATTGCTTTTTGAATTACCGGCACCCATACCATTTCGTAAAAAACCAACACCAGGCTGTCTGCTGCCAAATCGCTGGCAGCTGTGTTTTGAAAGGGGTATGAGAGATTACAAAGACCTGTGGAGTAGATGCTACAAACATCCTCTCTATAATAACAATTATTTGTTCTAACATTGTTTCCTGCTATGGATCGGTCATGTGACAGCACCATTAAATTTTGTAGGCCTGAATGAGGAATAGGTGACCAGTCTTTGGTGTGAAGATGGCACCTGATCTGTTCCTCTCTCCCACCCTTTATCTCCCCTGGAGCAAAGATCCTCATACCAAGCCATCCTCTTTAGACTTGTTCGTGGTTGGTTGGCTTTTGTAACTAAAGTTTACTACAGGATGGAACAGCTGGCCCCACGTCAACTCTCCCTAGTGTCCACACACAGGGAGGGGGGGGGGGGGGGGGGGCTGGGGGCTGGGCCCCACGTCAACTCTCCCTAGTGTCCACACACAGGATGGGGCGGCTGTGCCCCACGTCAACTCTCCCTAGTGTCCACACACAGGATGGGGCGGCTGTGCCCCACGTCAACTCTCCCTAGTGTCCACACACAGGATGGGGTGGTGTGCCCCACGTCAACCCTCCATGTGTCCATGCACAGGATGCATGGTAGATTACAGTGTAACAATTCTTTGCATTTCTTCAGGGCCTGGTAACACTTGGGCCAAAACGATCTGATATGTATATTTCTACCTGCCTAGGGAACTGAAGAAGTTCAGCCAACCAATACAGAGCTGGTATCATCGACCGCTACACACTGAAGGAGATACTGAGGTGGGGATCTGTGCACTAATGGACTGACTGGTTCGATGTGTAGTAATAATAATCTGACGACTAGCTAACTAGCATGTATTTACCTGGTTTACTTGTAGACTTGTTGTGAACAGTTTCCTTCTCCTGGCTACTGGCTGCAGCTTTTAGGGATTGAACTTGTTTTTTCTGGATGTGATCCAATGAGAGAGAGAGGATTCATGAGTAAATGTGCTGACATCTGACATGAGTTTGAAAGTAGTGAGAACAACACTTTACACAACAATCCTTCAATAATAAGTTTATAAATTAAGTTCAAGGGTACTGATTTACACTCACTGGAGAAGGGGAAAGAAGTAGAGAATAGAGGACACACTCTACAGTATAAAAAATATAGTTTTGCATATTTATTTTATATATTGTGTCCTCGTTCTTTACTTCTTTTTTCTTTTTCTATGAGTGTGAATGAGTGTCTAAAAAGACAATGTTTGTTGGTTTGTTCTAAATGCGTTCCCGAACGGTCCATCCGATTGAGATGAAATTTTGTACAGATGTTGTTCTCACTCCGCAGAGCCAACTGACATAGTTTGTGAGCTTAAAATCAACATTTTTTCCTCAAGCACGAAAGAAAAAGGCATTATGAGCTTCAGAAACAGGCCCGCCTGTGGCCTGCCATCTTACTCCAAGGGAACTCACTCTCTGATTAAACCAGAAATTAGTTATGAACAGTAATGTTTCTTTGTGTGTGTGTCCTTTATGCATTCCTGAACGGTCCATCCGACTGAGATGAAATTTTGTACAGATGTTCTCACTCCCGCGGATCCAACTGAAATACGACCAACGGGAACAGGAAAGGGAGCATCAGAAACAGGTGAGCAATGGGAACGAGAGCAGAACCAGAAATTAGTTATGAACAGTAATGTTTCTTTTTGTGTCCTTTATGCGTTCCCTAACGGTCCATCCAATTGAGATGAAATTTTGTACAGATGTTGTTCTCACTCCCATGGATCCAACTGAAATACGAGCAACGGGAACGGGAAAGGGAGCATCAGAAACAGACGAGCAACAGGAACGGGAACAGGGGCTGAACGTGTACTCTGTGCGCTTAGAGAAATGTATTTGAATTCAATGAGACACTCCCCGCCAGGGGCTGGGCGAAGCCGGGCTGGGTCGTCTAGTGTTATATATAACAATATAACATTAAAGGGGGTTGATTAGGGAAAACTACTGTATATAAGACTGTGGCAGATATGGCAAGTCACTTGAGATGATTAACCATCCAATGGCACTAAATCAATTAATAATCCACATCTCCGCTTAGAATAGAGTAGAGACTTGATTGGGGTTTTGCTGGATGACATTGTTCAAGGGATATCCAACTGTGCAGGTCTTATAATAACAATGTTTTCCATAAGTGAATTTGAATAACGAAGACACAAACAACAGACTGTATGATTTATGGCCATTACACATAAAATGGTCACATATTAACTTAATTAAAGCTGGCAGAAGTAATCGCCATTCCTGTACAAAAACAAGCTTTGTGCAAACAAAAAGAAATGATGGTTAGTTTAAAATTACTGTGGTAGACAATTCGGCACTCTTTCGAATGCCGGGACTAAATTATTTAGTGTAAAATGCATCCCTTACAGGGCCTCATTAGTTGATATAATAAAAAATATGAACTACCGACTAAATTGTAGAACTGTGAAAATCAAAATACGTACCAATAATATTTGTCAATTATATGTCGACATTGTAGCACAAAAGTTGTAAATAGTGTCCGAAATGTTCTTTGTGACTATCAAGTCTATCCGGGGGGAGGAATGTTCTTTGTGACTATCAAGTTTATCCGGGGGGGGGGGGGGGGGGGGGGGGGTGCAACATATGGCCCCCAGAAGAGCATAATCACATATTAGTGAAATAAACAATCATATAATTGAGTGTGCTGGACTGCTAGACCGATCGATGGATGTAATAAATGTTTGTGGGCCCAGAGGGCCCTCGCTGTCGTCGGCACTACAAGATATGGATATACACTCCGATGACTGTGAGCCCCCTCCAGGCACACAAACATTTATTTTATTATATCCATCGATCGGTCTAGCAGACGATTACACATGCAGACAACGATACAATCAAACGTAAGAGATTGACAACACATCGCCCTGAAAATAACCTTATGAGGCCCTGTAAGGGATGCATTTTACACTAAATAATTTTGTTCCGGCATTTGGAAGAGTGCCGGCAATTCAAATTACTGTGTGAATATATATTTCAGTTTGAAGGATTTATCATTTATCTAATTAGTAATCACTAGTTGCTTTACTTTACTTACTTTAGTTGTGTGACTTCTGGTGTATGTATTATGTATGTGTATGTGACGAGGTGCAGCGAAATATGCCAGGCAATAAATCATATCATGCAATCTATTGTTTGTGTCTTCGTTATTCGAATATACTGTTTTGATTTTAAATTTCGCAAACTGACTACAACTACAACCATACCCAGTAAACTAATCCGACTAAATTTCCTTCTTTCTGAAAAATAAAATACATTATAATTTAATAATAATATTTATTAAATTAAATTAAAATAATAAAATTAATATATCTTTCTCTTCCGAAGTAAGTAAGAAGTTCTTAGTTCTTACCTTTTTCTTCAGCTTGGCCATGGTTTGTTTGAGAACTTCCTCCTCTTCTGTCAACGACGATGGAAAATGTATGAAGACCATTGTAGTATATACGTCTGTACTTCCAAACAGCAAGGACAACAACAAGAAACACTTAGAAACTGCGAGAAACTTGAACCATAAACAATCCAGACATTCTAAAACATTTCTAACCGTCCCGTTACACCGTTAGTAGTTTCCCTTCTTGAACAGGCAACAAATGTTGTTTCCGCGTCACGGAGACTTACACATCATCATCAGGTGCCTTGTTGGCTGGCGTGGGCGACCATCTCAGCTCCTCTTATAGCTTGTTATCTCGAGGTGAAGTATAAACAGCGGGAGAGTGCCCGTCCATCATCTCACCTTGTTCCTCTTGTACCTTGTGTCGAGGTGAAGTATAAACAGCGGGCGAGCGTCCGATTAATGGCTTTATATTTCGAGATTCCCATGGACTCTTGTTATTTCCTCTGTCCATCGTTTTCGTGGCCGGCCTCTTCCTTTGCTCCCATCTGGACTGTACATCATTGCTTCTTGTGATATACATACTGTTAGTTGTAAGTTAGTTACATGGCCAAACCATTTGACTTGCTGCCTTCTAATAAAATCTAGCGCTTTTATTACTCCTCTTCCCCACTTTAGTCCTGATTTCTAAATTTCTGATTCTCTCTTCTTGATACGTTGAGTATTCTTCTCAGGAATCTCATTTCTGTTGTTGTGATTTTTTCTTTTATCTTTTTCTGTCATTGTCCAGGTTTGGCATTGGTAGCATAGAGTTTGTAGGAAGATTGTGTTGTAAAGTGCTTTCTTAGTAGTTATTGATATATGTTTGTTCTTTAGTATGGTGCCATTTGTCCAATGAGTTGGTTTGTCTTATTGTATCTATTTGAGATCTCGTTGTTGTGATTTTTTCTTTTATCTTTTTCTGTCATTGTCCAGGTTTGGCATTGGTAGCATAGAGTTGGTAGGAAGATTGTGTTGTAAAATGCTTTCTTAGTAGTTATTGATATATGTTTGTTCTTTAGTATGGTGCCATTTGTCCAATGAGTTGGTTTGTCTTATTGTATCTATTTTAGATCTCGTTTTCTGATTTGCCATTTGATGACATTATACTTCCTAATTATTTGAAGTTCTTCACTTGTTTCATGGGGTGTTCTTTTAGATGAATCTTTGATTTTTCTTCTTTGGTTATAGTCACTGCCTCTGTTTTACTGATGCTAATTTCATGTTATGTTCCTTACACACATCGTTCAGGCTATTTATGTGGACTTGTAATGTTGCTTCTGATTTTACTATTAGTGCTTGATCGTCCGCGTAAATAGGAGTTCTTTAATGGAGTGCTTGCTTGTATTCGTTGGCTTGAGCTCCAACGCGAAGTCCTGTATGTCGGATGAAGGCATCCTGTTGTCCAACATCAGTATGATGTCATACAGGACCTGAGGTTTGCGTGAGTATCCGTTGTCCCATGTCTGGCTTATTGGTGTGCATACTGGTGGTTCCTCGCCGTACAGGCAGACACTCTCCGACTTCGGAGGAATCGGCGATCCTACTGACTTTAGCCAGGACCCCAAAGGGACCTGTTGCCCAGGACGCTCGACGAGGATGCGTCAATAGGTCTTGGCCAGTATATAACCCGGCCCTGGTGCCTTGGAAACACCTCTGCGTTCCCTTTAATGGAGTCATTTGCGTTGATTTTTCTTCTGTGTTCTGTTCTTCAGGTGGGTGATCATCCTTCTCCACAAATTGTGATCTCCGACAGCAAGACTATCAAGAATTTTCTCTAGTTGTCTTCCTCTGTCTGTCTTTCCACAAATCTTTCCGGATGTCACAACATGTTCGTTGTTATCTTCACATAATGTGGCCAAAAAGTATAATGACTCTTTCTGATGTTTGTGATAAGTTGCCTTTGCGACTTAACATTCCTCAAAATGTCAAAATGAATAATTTTAGTAGTCCGACGTATGTAGGACATTCTTCAATACAACCACATCTTCAAAACTTCTGGGGATTTTTTCGCTTGTTTACTAATTGTTCAGGATTCGCACCTGTATGTTAGGAATGGTTCGATGTACCATGCAAGAATTAATTTCCTAACTTCCAATGACAAGGAAGACTAACAAGAGTGCAACTTTATTTACCCTCCGTGCTGTGAGAGCGGTGTTTACCATGTAACTGTCATTACTGCCTATAGTACCTTGCGGTGTAGGGTGCAGGGGAGGGGGGGTCTTGAGCCCGAGGGATTAAGGCCGCCTAGCTAGTGCAGTCAGCACTAATTGTGTTGGTTAGGGTTTTCTTTTTTAATCCCGGCAGAAACAAAAAATCCATAACCTTATCGAGGATTTGAACCAGGGTCTCCCGAATGGGAAACTAGCCACCGGGCCAGCCGCTCCTCTCACAATGGAACATCCAAGTAAATGGGACAATTACTGGCGCGCTGGTAGAGAACTCCATTAATGTCATGAACACTGTCTAGGTGCGGGTTTGACGAACGGGCACTGTTACAGCGCTTCCCCCTGCCTTTAACGTGTGATGGACCTATCACACAACAGACCCCATAACAGGAAATTGCCACGGGAATCATTGTTATTTTTTTTAATGGGCCAATGCTTAAACAAGTGAACCCGTACAATAATCTCTGGACGGCCATAACATCGGATGGAAGTAAGGTGCCTGGTAGCGAGTAGACCAAGAATCGCAATGGCAAAGTCAGCCTTTTCATGATTGAAAACATACTGACGAATAAAAAACTGTCAATTTCGGTAAGAACAGAGCTGTTAAAGCGCTATACAAAAGTTAGTTTGTTTGACAGTCGACAGATCATCCTCATTGCACATCGAACCATTCGTGCTATATAGAAGCTGTGATTCGGCGAGAACAGGGCTGTTAAAGTGCTATAAAGAAGTGTAATTTGGCGAGAACAGAGCTGTTAAAGCGCTATAGAGAAGTTAGTTTGTTTGACAGTCGACAGATCATTCTCATTGCACATCGAACCATTCGTGCTATATAGAAGCTGTGATTCGGTGAGAACAGGGCTGTTAAAGTGCTATATAGAAGTGTAATTCGGCGAGAACAGAGCTGTTAAAGTGCTACATCGAAGCTGTAATTCGGCGAGAACAGAGCTGTTAAAGTGCTATATCGAAGCTGTAATTCGGCGAGAACAGAGCTGTTAAAGTGCTACATCGATGCTGTAATTCGGCGAGAACAGAGCTGTTAAAGTGCTACATCGATGCTGTAATTCGGCGAGAACAGAGCTGTTAAAGTGCTATATCGAAGCTGTAATTCGGCGAGAACAGAGCTGTTAAAGTGCTATATAGAAGCTGTGACTAGTAATTTGTGAGAATCGTCACTATCGCATCCAGGACACGTCAACAGGTGCTCCAATCTCCCCCTCCCCCATAAATTCCCACATCGTACAATGACTCTCGCACCACTTTTGTGGTGATTAATAAAATGTCTTGAGTAATTGACAAACTGTTCATATCTGTCTGTGCCCCACCCAACTCCCGCCTCCCTCACTCTGGACAAGGAAGCAAATTCCCAAGTGTCCTTCAAGGCATCTGTTTGTCCTGCATCTCTTATGGCAATGATGATATCTGGCCCATCCATCGCCCTTCCTTCCTCGATCACTGCCATGTCCGTCATCTAATCAGCTCGCTTGTTGACCTTCACGTCTGAACGGCCCGTTAAAGGACAAAAGTTAACATGACTGTCACAGCCTCACATGGGGCCGGTAACTAACATAAAGTAAGATATAGTGGCGAAGGGCTAAAACTCCCGCTCAAGGGAAAGAAGTGAGTCACTCGAAGGCTTGAAGAATCCAGAGCCTTCTCGAAGGACTGGTCAGATGTCCACTGTCCCGTGGACACTGATGTGGCCCGCCGATTGCGGGGTCCACGAGGAACTCGGACAGAGTTACCACCCGTGTCGGATTGCGACACGTGTGAAACGGCAGAGACAGACTGGACATCGGGGAAGCAACAGGGCTTACCTTAGAGGGACTTGATAGTTCAGACCCATGTGTATTTAGGGTCGTAGACATATGCTAGATAGTTGCTTAGAATTGTTTGTTATAATCATGTGTGATGTTAAACCTCTGTGATATGCAACTTGTCAAGTGCGGGCTGTCAAAACCCACTTCGCCAGCGCACTGTATATATCATATTAATAAATGTTGCTATATTGTATCTAACGGAGTTGTTGTTGCCTGTTTGAGCCCGAGTTCAGATCCCCTAGAGATCCGAGACTGTGACAGGCTATTTGGGGGCTAGGCTCCGGTTTTGGCACAAGCTTTACGTTCAGACAGCTCTTGGTTGCCAAGTAAAAAATTAATTAAATGATATCAAGTTTAATACAGAACAAGTTTAATAACTTTGCAGCTATCTAGTAATGAACTAGTATTAGTCCCTCTTCAGTTACATTTCAAATGATGTTAATATTATGAAATTTGACATGACTGTGACATTTACGTGACTGTTACTAATTTTTTTTTGATTCTACTAGCAGATTGTTCCGCGAATTGTGGTGTATGTAACCTATCCTCCAACAGTGGCGAGAGAACAAGACTACATTCGCAAGTTCAGGGAAAATAAGATGAGTTTCATATCATGCCCATTGCAACCCTAAGCGGTACTTACCATCATCCATCCATGTAACATTGTTGCTTTGCATTGATTTGTATGTATATTCATAACCTCATAACCAACAAAACTTTTCATGTGTATTTGCTCATGTAAACATTAAGGGAGATAACTAAATTTTCTACTCCCCAATCTTTTTTCTAAGGGATTTAATTTTCAGTAAAATTAACAACAAGTAAAAGACAAGATGTCAACGTTAGAAAAATGTATTGAGTTAGGTATTAGATTAGGTTATAAAGAGGAGAAACTGTCAGAATGGGCACAGAAGACGCACTCAGAAAACATTGCCCGAGAAGAAAGAGCGATAGAACGGGAAGAGATAAAGATGCAATCAGAAAGAGAAGAGAAAAAGATGCAAATGCAAATTGAGGCAGAAGAGAAAAAGATGCAATCAGAGAGAGAAGAAAAGAAGATGCAAATGGAGGCAGAAGATAAAAAAATGCAACTACAGGCTGAAGAAAAGAAAATGCAATTGCAGGCTCAAGAGAAACAAATGGAGCTTGAGGCCGCTGCCAAACAAGCCCAATTAAATGCGGATACACAGATAAGACTAAAACAAATGGAAATTGATTCCAACGTAGAAATGTCAGTAAATAAAATGAGAAGTAAGGAAGAGGAACAAAAATACAACAAATATAAAGGCCTCGTTAAAGCATTCTGTTCAGGAGATTCTATCAGCGCATACCTGGAAAACTTTGAGTGTTTAATGTCCTACCATAAGGTCGCAAAAGTCGATTGGTCATTTATTTTGATGAGAAATTTAGCTCTTGAACCCTTAAAAGTAATAGAGACAGTTCCACAAGATATGAGGAAAGATTATGATTATTTAAAGCAAAGAATACTCCAACATTTCTCACTAGATACAGCAGGCTATCAACAACAGTTCGCAAAATTATCCCCACAACCTAACCAAACTTTCATAGACTACGTGTCTACAGTTCAGGACGTTTGTACAAAGTGGATAAACTCAGCTAAAACTAATAACAACCATGACAAACTGAAAGAACTCATTATAATTGACAAAATTGTTAGTACAATCCCAACACCTTTTTCTAAATTTTTGAAACAAATGGATTGTAAAACTATTCAAGAAGTAGAAACCAAGGGGAGCGCATTTTTTACAGCGAACCGCGATATTTTCCAGTTAAACATGAGTCAAAACGAAACAGCAGCAGTTACAAACACTAGATACTCAAAACCAACTGAAAATAAGTTACAAACAACGCTCGAAGTTCATGAAACCAGTTAAGTGCCAGTATTGTCATCTGACGCACGAAGAGTACGCGATGTGTGACAAATCACCAAATTATCCACATCATCTCCAAATGATAGTGGAGAAACAAAAGAACAAGAGAAATGCGTATCAGAGAGCGGTCAAATGCTATTTTTGTTCCAGCTTTGGACACTATTCACGATTTTGTGAAGGGCGAAAGATAATGAAGCAGGCCAATGCCGCACTAATTGACACTTCCTCAGATGAAGACATTGAACAACTGAACGAATGTGACAATCAGAATGAAAGTTTGAGTGAGCTAGGGAATGCAGTGCAAGTCATTGACACCATTACAGATAACAAATGTAACACCTGTAGAAAATTCCAACTTGATACAACATTGCTATGCGGCCACACAATCCCTATTTCTAACGAAATGGCCAAGGCAGCCTTATCATCATCAGGCAAATTAAATTTCTCAACAGGGTTTGTAAATAACAAAAAGTGCACATTAATACGCGATTCCGGCGCAACTCTGTGTGGAATTAAGAAAACATTGGTTAACGACAAAGACTACACACACAAATACGTAACTTGTCGCACATTCGCAGGCACCATCGAAAAATACCCCCTGGCACTTGTCGAAATTCGCACACCGTTTATATCAGGACTAGTATTGTGCGCAGTACTAGAAAATCCTGTCGCTGAGATTATCCTTGGGAATCTCCCCAATATAAGATCTTGCTCTGAGAAGGAAATCAGAGATTGGGAGCAGAAAAACTGTATCCAGAACCCAAACAGCGATTCTAAAGGGAAACACCATACGTGCTTGTCTCAAACTGCCAAAAGTACAAGGGAGACAACCAATGACGGAATTCAAAATGAATTCACCGAGGTGCATAATGCAGGGGCGGTTGAATCTGTCAGTGATACCACCAACTTAAAACCTCGAACTGAGGATGCCATCGATCCACAAATTACCAAGCCTGTAAATGTGCAACAACACACACAACACACTAATGCAATAACACGACAGACAACACACAAAACCCACACCGACCAACTTCAGGAATCACTAGAAATCATATCACCAAACACTACCATCACTAATTTTGGAGAAGAACAGAAAGCAGATCCTACACTTTCACAATATTTTAGGTTAGTAGGACTTAAGCCAAAATTGACTAAAAATGCGTCGTGGACATTTAGATTAAAGAACAATGTTCTGACTAGATTATATACCAGAGATCAGACCACGATACAGCAAGTAGTTCTACCTCAATCACATCGTGAGAAAGTACTAAATATAGCCCATGACTCACCTTTCGGAGGTCATATGGGTTACGAAAAGACTAGAGCCAGAGTCCTGACCCAATTTTATTGGCCTAAATTTTGCCAAGACATAAAAACCTATTGTAGATCATGTGATACATGTCAGAAACTGGTTAAAAAGGGAAAAAACCCTACGGCAGAAATTCAATCAACCACAACTGCCTCGAGGCCATTTCAAATCGTGGCAGTTGATTTAGTAGGTCCTTTAAACCACATCTCAAACAAAGGGAATAGATATATTTTTACGCTTATTGATCTATGTTCGAGATGGCCAGAAATGATTCCATTAAAATCTATCTCCTCTAAGGATGTGACGGACGTATTTTTACAGATATTCTCCCGTTTTGGCTTCCCGGAGAAGATAATTTCAGATAGGGGAACACAGTTCATATCTAATGCCACCCAATCGGTAACTAAGTTACTAGGCATAAAACAATGTTTCACCAGTCCCTATCGACCGGCCGCGAATGGAATCTGCGAAAAACTAAATGGGGACCTGAAACATATGTTATCCAAAGTGACAGCTGAAAATCCAGCCGATTGGGATATACTTCTCCCAACGGTGCTGTTCGCATATAGAGAAGTCCCACAATCAAGCACAGGGTTCTCTCCGTTCGAATTGATATATGGAGCGAACCCAAGAGGACCTCTCACTATTTACAAAGATATAATATCACAACATGTAAATACCCAATTACCAGTTTCCACCTATGATTTAGTCACTGACACCAGAGACAAAATCATACGATCCTGTATACTGGCCAGAACATCATTACAGGAGAAAGGTTTTAGGTACAGGCAGTACGCCAACAAAGGTGCAAAAACGATTGTATTAAAACCAGATCAGGATATTTTACTATTGCTACCCGACAAGAGAGATTTACTATCAACCTCTTGGCAGGGACCATTTAAAATTGTGAGAAGAATTTCGGAAGTCGACTACGAAATTTCTTTGAATGGAAAGTTGAAAATATTCCATGTAAATATGTTAAAACCATACTATGATAGAAAGGACAGTGACACGAGTAAACAGACGCAGATAACTGATGACAGAAACGAAACGACAATTACCCAACTGAATGACACCTCGACAAACGAAGCATCGTTAACGACGCACTCTTGCGACAACGAAGACGACGAAAACATATTTACAGTACCGACAATATGGGATAACGACAACGACGACCAATTTGACGACACATTGACAACTATTAGTCTCGACGACGACGACAATGACATTGAGGACAATTTACAAACAGTAGCATCAGTAATAAATCAGACGGACGTAGACAATACGGAAATTCCAGTACCAATTATGAATGACGACAGTAGTATGAAGGACATACAAATCTCTGACACTTTGACACAACAGCAGCGACAAGACATTTTGTCTCTCCTTAACGACTATAAAACTATCTTCTCAAACAAACCTGGACGGACTGACAAAATAACACATTCAATTGTGTTGACAGATCTGACACCGATCAAATGTAGACCATATTCTATTCCTTTGCATTATAGAGCAAATTTAGACAAAGAAATTTTGGATTTAGAGAAAAATAGAATAATACAGAAATCTATGTCCCAATATTCTTCGCCAATTGTCCTGGTGAAGAAAGAAGGACCAAACGATTCGTTTGTGCATAGACTATAGAAGGTTAAATACGATAACCACAACAGATGCTGAGCCAATGAACAGCTGTGAAGACCTCATTTTGAATATGTCTCAATCATCCTTATTTTCTAAGGTTGATTTAGCGAAAGGTTACTGGCAAGTACCACTACACCCTTCTTCAAGACATATAACAGCATTCGCGACACCTCTTGGATTGTACGAATGGAGATATCTTCCATTTGGTCTCAAAAACGCTCCCGCCACATTTGTCAGGTTAACTAGGTTGTTATTGCACGGCATCAAGGACGTGCAATCGTATATTGATGATATATGCATTCATTCTTCTAATATGACTTCTCACTTACTTACACTCCAACAAGTCTTTAACCAAATCTTTCTTTTTGGACTTACTATCAAACCTTCCAAGGTTGAAATAGGCTATAAACAGATAGACTTCCTTGGTCATAGAATTTCTGAAGGCAAACTGTTGACAGATGATAAAATTGTATCGAAAATTCTCAATCTAGAAGTTCCAACTACAAAGAAACAAGTTAGAAGTTTATTAGGTCTCATAAACTATTATGCCAAGTTTATACCAAACTGGGCAGAACTTACATCAGTTTTTTCTAATCTGTTGACAAAAGATCATCCAGAAAATTTTGTAAAAGTACCCGCTTAGAGGATGCAATGTGCAGATTGAAATGCATTTTTTCTAACCCACCAGTATTAAGATTACCAAACATAGATATACCCTTTATTTTGACCACAGATTCGAGTGCTATCGCAATTGGAGGATGTTTAATGCAAGAAGTGCAAGGAGTGAGACATCCAATACTCTACGTAAGCCGGAAGCTGAGCAAAGCAGAAGTCCGGTATTCAACGGTGGAATTGGAGGCATTAAGTCTACTATTTTGTATGCGCCGATTATCTAAGTTCCTCTTAGGTTCCCATTTTGTTGTGCTGACCGATAACTCGCCATTGTTGGTGCTTAAGCAAGGTGTTCCTAAAAACCATCGTTTACAAAGATGGTGTCTTCTTCTTCAAGATTTCGACTTCGAAATCCGCCATATCAGAGGCACTGACAACATTATTGCTGATATTTTATCGCGACAAACAAATGCGCCAGCAGAATAACATTAGGCACATTAATAATTCGCCATACAAGGAACTGTGATATTTTATTTTGTGGCATAGAACAGTGTACCTCTACACCTGCTAGAGAACTTTCATTTAGAAGTAATAACACCCCAGTGAATAGGTTACATATAACACCCACGAACATGACACTTTGAGAACCCTATACTACCAATTACCAAAGCTCTAGAAACAATCCGAGCGATCTGTGAAATGATTTCAACCAGTGAACTGACAGTGATCATGAAAGCATTAAGAACACTTTATACTCGACATTAAGAACATTGCATACTTGCTGTTGCTAAGAGACTTTGCAAACAGCCGAAATAGAACTACGTCGATTACAACATTCAAGAGACAGCCATAGTAACTGTTAACATTTATGGCAGGACATGCGGACAACAGGAGGACAACGCACACATCATCGTTGGATTTAGTTAGTTAGTTAATTAATTTAGTAGTATTTAATATGTATTATACTTGTATTGAATTATGTATATAAAATATGTCAACCTGTAACTTGTATATTTTCTACCATAATATTACAGGTATTTCCACTCATAGGCTAAATATTCTTCCTATGCAGTTTTCTCTAGTTAAGTTATAAACCATTTTTTGAGTACTCGTTACAAAAAGTACTTATTATCTTAAAGGGAACATATCGCCTAACCCGTTTTTTCTAAGGGCAGTAAGACTTACCTCAACTTTACTTAGATATTTTAACCAAATACTATTATGTATGAAAGACGTGTGAATGACAGGGTGAATGAATTAAATGAGAGAGCGATATACTGAGCGGACAAATTGTATGCAAAACGTATTTATTTTAATTTGTCGGCGTCTTTCATGTAAATTGTATTACCTGTCTAAATTGTTGATACATGTTTAGTATTTAGGACACTACATCTAAGCGCCATTGCTTGGAATGCCCGATCATGCATTACACACATTGGGGTAATTCATGATAAAGGATATCCCAACTCGTGACGCTTGGAGATAAACCACACATTGAGCACACACTTTACACAAAACTCAACACTGAACACTATCAATTAAAATACAGTCACTTTATTAGAAGCAGCAACATATTAGTCAATACACTAACAAGCCAACAGGGACACAGGTAGTCAGAGAGGATAAAACAACAGCGTAACTACATATTCAGCATTATACAACATACGAAAGTAAAAGTGTATTGAAATGCACACACAGTACAAGATTTGCAGGTGTACTTAATTAGCCAAGACTTTTGTCTTGTTAATACTCTCTTACAAAGAGTTTAATTATCTTGGTATCTTGGTGGGATACTTGAGAAGGACGGGTTGTAAAAACAACTAGGAAACGTCACGTAACTTCGGTCAGATAAGCATTTTTAAGGACACAGGAGGGAGAGACCTCTTCAGCAAATCATCGTGAAGTGGTGTATGGGAGAATACATGAGTGTTGATGCCGATATGTAGGTTGCCAAGTTACTATCCACCAAACTACAAACACCGACTTTATGTGATTCTGTGACAGAATTAGTACAGAACTAATTACCTTATAATAACCCATCAGATCAGGGGGGAGAGGGGGACTCCTGTCACAGCCTCACATGGGGCCGGTAACTAACATAAAGTAAGATATAGTGGCGAAGGGCTAAAACTCCCGCTCAAGGGAAAGAAGTGAGTCACTCGAAGGCTTGAAGAATCCAGAGCCTTCTCGAAGGACTGGTCAGATGTGTCCACTGTCCCGTGGACACTGATGTGGCCCGCCGATTGCGGGGTCCACGAGGAACTCGGACAGAGTTACCACCCGTGTCGGATTGCGACACGTGTGAAACGGCAGAGACAGACTGGACATCGGGGAAGCAACAGGGCTTACCTTAGAGGGACTTGATAGTTCAGACCCATGTGTATTTAGGGTCGTAGACATATGCTAGATAGTTGCTTAGAATTGTTTGTTATAATCATGTGTGATGTTAAACCTCTGTGATATGCAACTTGTCAAGTGCGGGCTGTCAAAACCCACTTCGCCAGCGCACTGTATATATCATATTAATAAATGTTGCTATATTGTATCTAACGGAGTTGTTGTTGCCTGTTTGAGCCCGAGTTCAGATCCCCTAGAGATCCGAGACTGTGACATAGGGGTAATAATCATTTGCTCAGTGTGTCGAGCCACTCGTGTCGTGTGAGGCCTGTCTGGGCATTCTTGGGTATGTTCATTAAGTCGCTCAATATCCATGCACGTGAGCAGAGTACTACTGCATGTCGAGCCATTTAGGGCATTGGTTACTGTCAGCTTCCATTGTAAAGCTGCTTGTTGTCACGGCAAAAGCACCACTTGCTTTCTTAACAGTTTTGCTTCTCCAGTTAGCATGCGGAGAATGCACTGGTTTGCTCGAGACCACAGTGTCATCTGTAAACATCCCTGCATCGTACTCTCCAGTGTTTTAATCTATTAGTGCTTTGACTTCATGGTTTACTGTAGCATTTCTGCCATTTCTGTACAGAGTGATGTGAACAAGAATTGTAGTACGGGATATCTGCTGGTAGTGATATACACTCTACTCCATGTGTCTCTGGATCTGCATACTTGGTGGATGACTTCCGTCATGAGTGATGACTCTGGGTCTGCATACTTACTGGATGACTTCTATCAAGATTGATGTCTCTGGGTCTGCATACTTGGTGGATGACTTCTGTCAAGATTGATGTCTCTGGGTCTGCATACTTGGTGGATGACTTCTGTCAAGATTGATGTCTCTGGGTCTGCATACTTGGTGGATGACTTCTGTCAAGATTGATGTCTCTGGGTCTGCATACTTGGTGGATGACTTCTATCAAGCATACTTGGTGGATGACTTCTGTCACGAGTGATGTGTCTAGGTCTGCATACTTGGTGGATGACTTCTGTCACGAGTGATGTGTCTAGGTCTGCATACTTGGTGGATGACTTCTGTCAAGATTGATGTGTCTAGGTCTGCATACTTGGTGGATGACTTCTGTCAAGAGTGATGTGTCTAGGTCTGCATACTTGGTGGATGACTTCTGTCAAGAGTGATGTGTCTAGGTCTGCATACTTGGTGGATGACTTCTGTCAAGATTGATGTCTCTGGGTCTGCATACTTGGTGGATGACTTCTGTCACGAGTGATGTGTCTAGGTCTGCATACTTGGTGGATGACTTCTGTCAAGATTGATGTGTCTAGGTCTGCATACTTGGTGGATGACTTCTATGAAAATTGATGTCTCTGTGTTTGCATACTTGGTGGATGACTTCTGTCAAGAGTGATGTGTCTAGGTCTGCATACTTGGTGGATGACTTCTGTCAAGAGTGATGTGTCTAGGTCTGCATACTTGGTGGATGACTTCTGTCAAGAGTGATGTGTCTAGGTCTGCATACTTACTGGATGACTTCTATGAAAATTGATGTCTCTGTGTTTGCATACTTGGTGGATGACTTCTGTCAAGAGTAATGTGGACAGAATTGGTATCCACTCTACGAGTGATGTCTCTGGGTCTGCATACTTGGTGGATGACTTCTGCAGCTCATCCCATCCATGATCAGTTGTGTATGTGTCCCAGGTATGCCATATGTTAAGCTATCCAGCATCATTTCTCTCATCATTTGGGAGTTTCTGTGGCGAAGTGGCCAAGCCGTTTGACTCGTGCTCCGAAGGTTGTGGGTTCGATTCTGGGCTGCACCCTTCGGTTTACGAGTTAAATGTTTCGGAGACTCCTGTGGGTCATCGCTAAAAGCTACGGAGTTTGTGGTTTGTGTGACGCTTTCCGCAGACCGAGCCATATGGGATAAAACCCGGTGCGATGAAGTCGACTTTGTCGACTTTTAAGCGACTTTTTAAAAAAAATCATTTCTCTCTGTCTCCACTTCTTCTAACTCCGATCTTTCCAATCATCATGTTTTCCAGTGTCTCTTTTCTCATTATGTAACCAAACAACATTGTCTCTTTCTTACAGTTATATGCAAGTTTTCTTTCATTAGCCTTTTCCAGACAGTCATTGTTGGTGTACAACTTAATAATAAGAACAAGAACACAGCATTCTCTTACACACAAAAATGAAAACAAGATATTTTACAAGTTAACAACCTTGGATAATACATAGCACAACATAAAACCTCACCCACAAACACATTCACAAATTTAGTCAGTGAAATCATTCAACAAAACAATTCTCTACTTGGTAATCATGTCTCACCCTCAGTTTTATTTCCTTGTGTACATTTGAATATAAGAATCACAAATATACAATGATAAGAAGATGTATTTTGTGAAACTGGTAAAACAATATAATCATCTTATCAAAAATGAAAGTTTGAGACGTTAGATATTCTGGCTATTCATCTGACAAAGGCACAAATTTGGATGTTTTGAAGGCAATCGTAAATTTAAAAAACAATACATTCACAAATGGAATTCTGCTGCAATAGAGGAACCAACGGATCAGTACGGATCAGCAGGGATAAACTGGTTCCACACAATGATTAAAACATTGGATGATTGTAGATGACTTGTGGCAAGATGAGGCAGGTTGAGGATAGATAAGAGAGTATACTGACCACAGCTTAGATCACTGATGTTTAAACTAACCACAGCTTAGAGGGAGCAATGATGATTAGAATAACACAGCTTAGAGGGAGTAATGATGATTAGAATAACACAGCTTAGAGGGAGTAATGATGTTTAAACTAACCACAACTTAGAGGGAGTAATAATGTTTAGACTAACCATAGCTTAGAGCAGGGGTGGGCAAACTTTGTGTGCGTAGGGCCACATTGACAAATGTTAAGCTAGGGGGGGTGGGGCCGAATGTATATTATGTCCACAAAAATCGATAAATTCGCATTTTAGCATTATAAATATTGAGCACAACCCACTACTGGCAACCCTGATCGTATTCCGGTATGAACCTAAGGCCTATCTACGTCAATATGAAAGCTAGTGCTACCATATTGACGTGGATAGGCCTTAGGCTCATACCAGAATACGATCAGCGTTGCCAGTAGTGGGTTGTGCTCAATATTTAAATCTCAAATCCCGAAACAACCAAACAATCAATTTTAGCATTACATTATAAAGGTCAAGGACTGTTTATAAAAACAGAAAATTAGACATAAATTTTATCAAATATTTTAAAACAATCATAACGGTACATACAATTCTGTAAACTTCAACAACAAAAAACTTAAAAACGAAGTAAAAAGTTGAATTTCTAAATGCCCTTGAGGGCCGCATAATATCAGTTGCCGGGCCACATGTGGCCCGAGGGCCGTAGTTTGCCCACCCTGGCTTAGAAGGAGCCATGATGATTAGAATAACACATCTTAAAGGGAGTACTGATGTTTAGACTAACCACAGCTTAGAGGGAGCACGGATGATTAAAATAACATAGCTTAGAGGGAGCAATGATGTTTAGACTAACATAGCTTAGAGGGAGTAATGATGTTTAGTATAAACACAGCTTAGATCAATGATGTTTAGACTAACCACAGCTCAGAGGGAGCACTGATTAGAATAACACAGCTTGGAGGGAACAATGATGTTTAGAATAACCACAGCTGAAATTAATGATGTTTAGACTAACCACAGCTGAAATCAATGATGTTTAGACTAACCACAGCTGAAATTAATGATGTTTAGACTAACCACAGCTGAAATCAATGATGTTTAGACTAACCACAGCTGAAATCAATGATGCTTAGACTAACCACAACTGAAATCAATGATGTTTAGACTAACCACAGCTGAAATCAATGATGTTTAGACTAACCACAGCTGAAATTAATGATGTTTAGACTAACCACGGCTGAAATCAATGATGTTTAGACTAACCATAGCTGAAATCAATGATGTTTAGACTAACCACGGCTGAAATCAATGATGTTTAGACTAACCACAGCTGAAATCAATGATGTTTAGACTAACCACAGCTGAAATCAATGATGTTTAGACTAACCACGGCTGAAATAAATGATGTTTAGACTAACCACAGCTGAAATCAATGATGTTTAGACTAACCACGGCTGAAATCAATGATGTTTAGACTAACCATGGCTGAAATCAATGATGTTTAGACTAACCACGGCTGAAATCAATGATGTTTAGACTAACCATGGCTGAAATCAATGATGTTTAGACTAACCACAGCTGAAATCAATGATGTTTAAACTAACCACAGCTGAAATCAATGATGTTTAGACTAACTACAGCTTAGAGAGTTGCTGATCCGGCAGCTTCTGTAGCTGGTCTTGTTCCAGATATATTGGTGTTACCTTTCCTCACGAGTAAACTAGGCAGGCCGAGAGAGGGATCATGCTGCATGGGCAACACATGGTCTCCATTATTCAGCCCATGCTTTATGCTATGAAGAATTTATCCTGCCTTTTTTTGAAGCACAATAACTATCGTCTGCCAACACAACAAGGTGCCTGTAAAGTACATTATTGCTAAGAGAAAATGAAGATTATGAAATGTGAACTTAAAATTGATGTGAAAATGTAGATTGAAATGTTCAGATATGCTTAATGTCATAGTCCAGAAAGAGTTAGCTGTCAAACTGTCTGTCATTTACTGCCTATAGTACCTTGTGGTGTAGGACAGGGGGGTCTTGAGCCAGTGGAATTGAGGCCGCCTAGCTAGTGCAGTCGCCGCGAACTATGCAGGTTAGAGTTTTCTTTTTGCCGCAGACAGAAAAAAACTCCACTCCTTACCGAGGATTCGAACCCAGATTTCCCAAACGAGAGACCGGCATTCTAGCCACTCAGCCAGCCACTCCATGCAAAAAAAAGAGTTAACAGTGACAGTAATCTCGGGACTGCACAAGAAATGCAGACGTCAAAAGTGGTTGCTCAGAGGTGAATGGGAATGATGTATCATTCAGGCACAGGGCATCCCCCATATCTGCCATGAAACGACTGATGTGAGATGTATGTGTAAAGGTTCTAGCAGGTGTAACAACTGTAGAACATTAGATGGTGGGTCTTTAACTCAACGTGGCTCACTCACACAGCCGTCTGACAGAAGCTAATACTGTATTTGAAGCAACTCATGGCAGCAGCTGACATATAGTTTATTCATTAATGATACACAGCCAAACAACCTCCACGGCCAGCTGAGTCACTCACTCTTACTTACGTTTTCAGAGTTCTCATACACTGTCCACGGAGACCGACTGTCTGGTGGCTATACTACTTCTGTATATGCAGCGTAACTCGTGGTATGCCTTTGACATTACAGTAGCAATCTCTCTCTGTCTCAACCTAGTGTGGTGCCAGGCGCTGGTTTATAACTGTCATCCTCAATGTGTGGAAAACAGAACTGACTTTGGGTACCACTACTGACGATCACTGTAAAGTACATGTAAAGATATTCCTTGCGTGTCTGCTTTGTCTAATATGTATTCTCTATAGCTTGTGAGATTATTTTAACGTGTAATACTTGTCGTTTAAAACACCTATCACGTGATTAACCAATTGCTGGGGAAAAAAAACCGATGTGTTGTCGTGAAGCTGCCCCATGCCTGAATGCTACATCATTCCTGTTCACCTCCGAGCAACCACCTTTGATGTCAGTGTTTCTCGTGCAGTCCCGAGATTATTGCCATAGTTACCTCTTTCTGGACTATGACACTTAGTATAAAGAACATATGACAAGACCAGCAAACACATGAAACATAATGTGGCAGCATACAGATGTGAGTAATCATTCATCATCATCATCAAGTGCCATACCAGCTGACATAAGCGTTCATGACTCTCCACAGGTCTCGGTCTTCGGTGTTCTGGATCAATTCTGCTGATGATATTCCTCCATGCCACCGTCTCAATCCGTCCAGCATCATTTCTCTTGGTCTGCCTCTGCCTCTCTTCCCGTTGATCTTTCCAGTTGTCACAATGTTCTCCAATGCTTCTCTTCTCATCCCATGACGAAAGAAAGCTGTTATTGTTGAATATAAATTTCTAGTTTCATTAGCCTTTTTCGAAGGTCGCTTAAATGTCGACAGTCGACTTCATTGCACCGGGTTTTATCCCATACAGCTCAGTCTCTTTCTGCAGCATGGAAAGCATTACACAAAGCACGAACTCCATAGCTCCAGCGACGACCCCCCAAGAGTCTCCGAAAAAAATTCACTCGTGAACAGAAGGACTTGGCCTGGAATTGAACCCACAACCTTCGGAGCCCGAGTCAGACGGCCTGACCACTTCATCACGGAGACTCCCGCCTGGCAATATTAAACGTCATGGTGGCTTGGAGAGAACAGTGATAGAAGGGGTGGTTCCTGGCAGGGGTCGACAAGCAAGATGGTGGACATTGGACATCGCAGAACCTTGGCCATAAGGGTGTATATGAAGCAGGGGTCAGCAAGCAAGGACATGGACACCGAACACTGCAGACATCTGGACATGAGGACATATGAAGCAGAAGAACTAACGAAAGACTGAGAATATGTTCAGTGGACACTGACGAAGGCAACATTCTGTAAACGACCTGCCAACATGATGATAATACATCCATAAAAATAACTACCCTGTTTTGTTTTAATAGTGAATTATACAGATCCCAAAAAAACATTTCACGGAAGCTTTCAGAGATTTACCCACATATTGTACAGACATCATAATTAAAATTTTTTGTATTAAAGTTTCAACAAGGAATGGCCGTGAACAACTCATTCACACCGATCCACTGCTGACCACTGGTCCAAGGTTTTGCCAATTTTCTTCTTCAGGGGTTCCTGTCACCTCTGACAGTTTATGCACAACATCCTGTGGAGCATAAAGATGTATGTACATTCAAAAGAATTTATTTGTATTTATTTTTCTTTTCAATATCAGGTTAAACGCTCATGAGTTATAAGTGGGATGTATATTATATGTTGAACATAGTTTAGCAGAATCCCCTCTGCTGTGTGTCCACCGTGACGAGGTAGAGGGGCTTGTGCGTCCCAATGACCCCAAGAGCTATGCCGACGGTAGCACAGCTACTGGTAGGGCCACCCATGTCGGACAGGTCAAGGGAGAGGGACCAGACGAAGAGACACACAAACCTGCTGCCTTGTAGGTAGACTGGGGACAGTCAAAGGCTAGGGAAAGCACCCCAAATACATGCTTGTCGAAATCGGATGTACTGAGCCACAGGCTTGACAAAGCAGTGCAACGTGAAACCTGCTGCCTTGTAGGTAGACTGGGGACAGTCAAAGGCTAGGGAAAGCATCCCGAATAAATGCTTGTCGAAATCGGATGTACTGAGCCACAGGCTTGACAAAGCAGTGCAACGTAACTTAATTCATGATGTCACAAATCAAAATTAATCGATATGGTGCTAATCCCGTGAAGTCCCATCAGGCGGTGATAGTGCCGGGCCCCCTGCCTCGAGGGGGTCCACCCATGACTACTGGTGGTCACCTTCCCCTGTGCTGTGGAGTCAAGGCACAGAGGAGTAGGTTAAGAGCTATTGACCAAATACCCCGGACACTCAACATACTACAGTGGAATGCCGAAGGAGTTTACAAGAAGAAAGACTCCCTAACACATCGTCTTCGTAAAGATAGAATAGATGTGGCATGCATTCAAGAGACACACCTCAACGCCAATCACAAATTCTCAGTCAGAGGATATCAGGCCATACGTTTCGACCGCGAAGGACACAAAGGAGGAGTTCTAATACTTACACGAAATACAATACCTTGCAGCAAAGTATCTGTGATCTCTGACAACCAAACGGAAATTATAGGTGTTGACATAATGATAAAGGACGTGAAAATAAGAATCTACAATCTGTATAGCCCAGCAGATAAGGACCTTACACTCTCAAACATGAAAATAACTGACACAAACTGCATTATTGTCGGAGACTTTAATAGCCGTTCAGAAAGATGGGGATACCCAGATACTGACAAAAGAGGAGATGAATTGGAGGACTGGGAAATAGACTCAAATCTCCATCTACTCAACAAAGCGGATGACACACCGAGCTTCTACTCCAGAAGATGGCTTACCACTTCTACTCCAGACTTAGCTTTCTGCACAGGAGACATCCTCCACAAAATCGATCGCCATGTGCTGGACCAATTAGCAGGTAGTGACCACAGACCAATCAAGCTTGAAATGAATATGGAGTATGTTCCACAGGAGCAAAAGCCCTTGCCCCGCTGGAATTACAAACGAGCAGATTGGGACAGATTTGCCATACTAACAGACAAATATTGTGAAAACATAAATACACGATATGGCAACATAAAGCAAATGGTGGAAAGTCTAAACAGAGCGATAATACAGGCAGCCACTGAGTCCATTCCAAGAGGAGCGAGGAAAAATTACAAACCATACTGGACTGAAGAACTACAAAGTTTGGAGGACAAAGTTGAAGATGCCAGGAAGACAGCAGAGAGAGAACAAACAATTGAAGCAAACATCTCTCTCAAAGCCATCTCAGCAAAATATAAAAGAACAGTAAATCAAACAACAAGAGATTGTTGGAGGGAAAAAACAGAAAACCTGAATTTTGACAGGGATGGAAACAAACTATGGAAACTAGTGAAAGCCATGAATAATGAAGGACCTAGAAACAAACAAATAACAATTAAACAAGGAAATGCCTTGCTTACAGGCAAAAAGGCTGCAAATGCACTAATGGAACACTATGCAAATGCAAACCACATTGATATTACAACCGAACAGAAGAAAGCAATCAAAGACAAACAGACACATCATAGAAATACAGAGACAGCAGCAGAATATATGATGGCAAATCTAACAATGGAAGAAATGGAACAGGCAATGAATACCCTAAAAAAGAAGAAATCACCAGGAAAGGATGGAATCACAAATGAAATGCTAATAGGACTAGGCACCAAGGCAAAGAAGAAACTACTAGCAGTCCTAAATAACAGCTGGAAGAGAGGAATAGTCCCACAAGCATGGAAGGAAGCTATACTAATACCAGTCCCAAAGAAAGGAAAAGACCTGGAAGAACCAAATGGCTATCGACCTATCAGTCTACTGAGCTGTGTAGGAAAATTAATGGAACGCATTATCAATGGCAGGCTAACATGGCATCTAGAAGAAAACAAACTCTTAACACCACACCAAGCAGGATTCAGAAAATACAGATCCACTGAAGATCAAATAACCTATATAGCTCAGGAAATAGAGGATGCCTTCCAAGAGAAAAAGCACACACTAGCAGTCTGGATAGATTTAGAAAAAGCATTTGATAAAGTATGGAAGGAAGGACTGAAAGTAAAACTGCAAAACATGCATGTTTGTGGAAAAATGTATAAATGGATCAGCCACTACCTTGAGAACAGAACTGCCAGGACAAAAGTACAAGGACAAACAAGCAAAATGATGCTGCTGGAGCAAGGTGTCCCCCAAGGAGGAGTTCTTTCACCAACATTATTCCTAGCATATATAAATGACATCACAGAAAATTTTCCAGCCAGAATACACACATCCTCCTTTGCAGATGACCTAGCCATATGGACATCTGAAGAATATATTAGTACAGCTAACAGCAGAATACAGCAAGCCTTATTAGCGCTAGAGGACTGGTCAAAATCATGGCTAGTGAAGATAAGTGAGGAGAAAACAACATGCACAGTGTTCTCCCTCTCAAATAAAACTCAGCAACCTAAGCTGGTATTGAATGGAAAAATATTGCGCCATGAAGAAAATCCAAACTATCTAGGAGTCACCTTTGATCGTCGCCTGACATGGAAGACACAGGTTGAGAAAAATCGAACAAGAGCAAGGCAGAGAATGGCAATCATGAAAAAGCTTGCTGGTACAACGTGGGGAGCAGATGAGAAAGTTCTCAAGAAGTTATATACTGGACGGGTGAGGCCAGTACTGGAATATGGCATTGCAGCTTGGGCAACAGCAGCTAAGTCAAACTTTAACAAAATAAGTAGAGTCCAAAACCAAGGAATGCGAATCATAACTGGAAGCCTGAAGACAACGCCTATTAATGAACTAGAAAAGATCACTTGTTTACAACCAATGCAGGATAGAAGAGATAGCAGAGCCCAGCAACAAGCAGAAAAATTTAGAAGATTGACAGACCACCCTATGTACAACAGATTTAATGGTTTTGGAAAGGGAAGACTGAAGCGTAGCAACTTTGTAGAAACTGCAAAACGAAGGATTAGGGCAGATCCTATACTTAACATATCAACAGTCAAGCCCATACACAATGCACACAACTTCCCAGCTTGGAGACAGCAGCAACTGCCTGAGATGATAGAAAACATTCCTGGTATTGAGAAAAAGAACACTCAGCATGAAACCGAAAGAAGAGAAATAACCCTAAACTACATAAAAGAACATTACCCAAGCAGGAATTGGACCCATGCATATACAGATGGATCAGCCAAAAATTCAATAGAGAATGGAGGAGGAGGAATTCTCCTAAATTTAAAAAATGGAGTGAAAAAAACACATTCAATGGCAACTGGAAAATTTTCAAGTAACTTCAAAGCGGAGGTAGAGGCTTTGAAAACTGCAGCAGAAATGCTCCTGATGGAGGAAAATAAAGAGAAGCAAATAGCTATCTTCACAGATGCAAAGTCAGCTGTCTCAATACTCAAGAGCAATAACAGCACAGAACTAACTGACCTAAGAGCAGCACTCCATGGTCTATGCCAGAAATCCAAAAAAGTTGTAATACAGTGGATCCCATCACATTGCAGTATACCTGGAAACGAAGAGGCTGACAGACTGGCAAAAGAGGGCGGACGACTACCACAGCCTGACATAGACATAACCTATAATGAGGCAAAGAGGTTGATAAAAAGCACTTATAGAACCAAATGGGAATCTGAGCATCCAGGCCATCAGAAGGATGATGCATATTACAAACTCGACCGAAGAGAACAAGTAGCAATCTTCAGACTCCGCACAGGACATAACAGGCTGAAATACCACTTGTTCAATAAACTAAAGATAGGAGATACTGATGAATGTAATTGTAGAACTGGAAAAATGACAGCAAAACATTTGCTGCAGGATTGCCCAACGTATGCAGAACAGAGAAAGATATTTTGGCCCACACCTGCTTCATTTGAGGACAAGCTCTATGGAGATATCAACAAGCTCAAGTTGACCGCAGCTTACTTTAACTACATACAGGTTGACATTTAAAGGTGCATGAAGACCCAGAGGCATGAAATGAAATATTGCTTGGATAGCAAATCCATTATGTGGAAAGTCCAAATCGAAAGCTCGCTGTGTGGGCTTCATAAAAGGTGGAAAAGTGTCCTAGTGGCATGAAATGGAATATTGCTTGGATAGCAAATCCATTACGTGGAAAGTCCGAATCGAAAGCTCACTGTGTGGATGTCATCTGCAGACTGCATACTTCTGGTTTCCGGAAGAACAGCCTATGGTGAACGGAAGGCCCAATATACGGAAGTGAGGCTAAGCAGCCATGTGCAGGACGTGACGATTCCTTGGGTGAGCCCTGTACCAGAGCGCTATGTATCGGCTCTGCAAGTATGGAAGCCTCCTTGGATGGCGGGGAATGCCCATGGTCTGCCCCTGCCTTCCCTTGAGGGCTGACCAGGATCTTTGGCTGTTCTATATGGACCAGCTGGGATGGGGGATAACACCACAACAGTGAGAGTCAAACGTCCTAAGAAACCCCCGGGAAGGTTAACCCGGTCAACAAATGCCCGCAGAAGTCGGATGTGTCGGCCTAACGGCGCAAGAACGCAGCTCTGCTGTAAACAGGCACAACGCAATCACATCCGAAAAAAAACTCCGGATGAACGAAGAAGAAGAAGAAGAAGAAGTTTAGCAGAATAGGACAAGCAAAAACTGCATTCTATCAAATGAAGAAAGTTTTGTGCAAATAAATCACTGTCCTTGAAAGTTAGAAAAAGAGTTCTTGCATGTTACATAGAACATATGCCTGCATCTCCTAGACCAGAGGTGGGCAAACTTTTTGTGCATAGGGCCACATTGACAAATGTAAAGCTATAGGGGGGGCCGCATGTATATTATGTCCACAAAATCGATAAATTCACATTTTAGCATTACATTATGAAGGTCAAGGACTCTTTACAAACAGAAAATTAGAAAGAAATTTTTATCAAAAATGTTAAAACAATCATAACGGTACATGAAATTCTGTAAAATTTAACAAAATAACGTAAAAACGAAGTAAAAAGTTGTATTTCTAAATGCCCTCGAGGGCCGCATAATATAATTTGCCGGGGCGCAGTTTGCCCACCCCTGTTCTAGAAAATTAGAAGTGAGGTGAAAAAAATCCCTGAAAGCCGGTGAGATGTGGTTTTATACAAGAATGCTGGGACGCAGAGGTGTTTCCAAGGCACCAGGGCTGGTTTCTATACTGGCCAAGACCTATTGACGCGCCCTCGCCAAGCGTCCTGGGCAACAGGTCCCTTTGGGGTCCTGGCTAAAGTCCGTAGGATCATTGATTCCTCCGAAGTCGGAGAGTGTCTGCCTGCACACTAATAAGCCAGACATGGGACAACGGATACTCACGCAAACCTCAGGTCCGGTATGACATCACACTGATGTTGGACAACAGGATGTTCTTCATCCGACATACAGGACTTCACGCTGAAGTTCACAGCCAGCGAACACAAGCAAGCAAGCAAGCACAAGAATGCTGAAAATTAATTGGACAGCCAAAATGAGCAATCAAAATGTTTTAAGGGAAGCTGAGTCGCTAAGACAACTTATTACAAACATCAGAAAGAGGCAGTCGTCGTTGTTTGGCCACTTTATGAGAAGACAAAAACTAGAACATGTTGTGACAACCGAAAAGATTTGCCGTAAGAGAGATAGAGGAAGACAGGGCGAGAAGATAGAGAGCCATGGCATGTTAATCTCTATGGTGACAACAACCATGTGTCCACTTACACTATCCAGCGTGACGATTTTGCTGTTTTCAACAACCTGCTGCGGCGAGCTGGCTCCTGAAATGACCACATCCAGCCCATCCTGCTGCAGAATCCAGGCCAAGGCAGCCTTGGACATCTCCACGCCAGCTTCCTCACAAATTTTACTGATGCCTTTCAGTGCCTGAATTATGGGTAGAAAGCAATAGCCAGCTTTAGGTCATTCTACTCTAAACAGTTTGTGAGATATTACATGCTGATAAAAATACAAGTATTTTGTTATAATTTGTTCTGGACTAAAGTGATGACTTCTCGTCCTTGACTTGGGGAGATAAATTACAAGTACCTCAGAAGTTGGAGTGGGTTCGCCTGATGGCGAGAGACACTGGTAATAGGGAAAGCTAATCCACACACAAAAATCTGTTCAGTGCACTAGAAGTAGTAACATTCTAGGCATTTAACCCACAGTTAAGTCCCCCAGGTTATCTAGTGGTTCAGGATAAACTTACATCCACAGCAGCTTTCTCTCTCTCTCTTTCTCTCTCTCTCTGTCTGTCTCTCTCTCTCTCACACATCCATACCCCACCCATACACTCACATGTCCCACCTGCACACCTACAAACACACACAGACACGCACACACAATACCTCATCGACCTCCTCCTCTGCTCCCTCTGACCCGTGTCTTGCTAGTGGTGTCCTGAAAAGAAGATTGGTGATACAATGTCTGCATGAATTTGCCAAATTTAAGGCAATTGATATAGTACAATATATTAATTATATACTGATAACACTGAAACACTGAACAACACAAGGCAACTAACAGATTCAGTACCAAACAAAAAGTGGGTTTGGACCAAACAAAAATGGATGGTGTAAACTGAGAAGTAGGGGTGTGTCATAGTTATGACTTTAAAGTTGTTAATATGGTAACAGACATGCTGCATTTTATATCAAATTAAAGGGGGTTGCACTGGGAAGACTACTGTATTGATATTTTAACTATAGTTTGATTTATTAGTCCATGGCAGTTATGGGAAGTTCGAATCAATCAATGTACCATCCCATGGCATTTAATCAAATAAAAGCAGAAGTTAAAAAAAAACATTGAGAGAAATTCAAAACAATGCTTTCCTGTAGTGAATTTGAATAACAAAGACACAAACAATAAATTGCATGATTTATTGCCTGGCATATTTCACTGCATCTCGTCAGGTACATACAGCAGAAATCACACAACATAAACTAAAGTAATTAGATAAACCCTTCAGCTGAAATATACAGCTCACATATTCACAGAGTAATTTCAATTGTCTACCACAATAATTTTAAACAGATTATTATGTCTTTCTGTTTGAACAAAATTGGCTTCTGCAAATTAATGGCGATTGCTTCTCCTACATTTAACAAGCGACCATTTTGTGTTAAACAATATACAAAACACTCTGTCCCTATCAATCTCGTGATCAGTTTCCAAAACATGCCGACCAATCGATGACGTGGGATGTTTGTGGTGTGTCAGCTTGGCCAGGTTCCTAGTGTCTTTGTGTATTGAGAGATATTCAGATTGACACACAAAAACCTTCCAGATGCCTTCAGGTGTATAGAGTACATGGTTACCATTGCTAGAGTTGTAGGCATCTTGGAGTAGGTCAGAAGCCACTCCGCTCCGCCTTTCCAGATTCAGATGTGAAGATTTTCCTGTTGTAGCTGCTTCAGTATCTGGTCATCTGTAAGGTCCACTTGGATACGCTTGATAACCCATCTGATTGTCTGTAAGTCGGTGTTTCCGACTCTGGTGTCTTTCTCCTCACTCTTCTTCCCCGTGGTTTTTGATCTTGTCTGTGGTGGGTTGTCGTCGTTCTTCCTCGTGGTAGCTTCATCTGAGGTTACTTGAGATTCTGGCGCTTTGCTTGCAGCTCGCAGGCAGGTTCTCTCCTCTCATCTTCTTGGTGGTCTTGGCGCCTTCTACGCTGCTCATCTTGAATGTCGGGTGTCTTCGGGTTTTAGGCTTGGAACGTGCCATTTTCTCTCCTGTATCAGATTTCTTGAACAGGTTAGGTGACTTGTTCTCGATAGCGCTCTGCAGTTGTGAAAGATGTGGTACATAGTGCTACCCCGATATTTGTATAGACCAATTGGCAATGTGGTCAATATCATGGCCGACCGCCTTTACTTCGCTGGACATTCCATGGTGCCCATTTTAGGCCGTGTCAACCAGGCAGCCTCTGTCAGTTTGTAAAATCTGCTTCGCTGGGGATTTGAACACATAATCATTGGGTTGGCAGGCAAGCATGCTAGCCACCTAACCACTTGTGTTATTGCGAATTCTAGTTTCGTATGTAAGTGTATATATATATATATATATGACATTGATAGTGCGCACTGGGAACAAGTCGCCACTAAACGTGTTGCATGGAGGGCAATGATAAAAATGGAATAAAGGCAAAGGCGAAAAAGACTGCAGATAGGTCACACACTGAATTTGTGAGATATAAGATGGTGCGTGATGGTGGAAATGACCATGTTTTCACATGCATCCACTGTGGACGAACATTTACAGCATGAATTGGTATGATCAGTCAGTGAGAGAGAGAGAAAGAGGGAGATTTAGTGCATGCATACGGTGTGTCCCTCTCTCCCTCTCTCTCTCTCTTTCTTTCTTACAGGTCTTAGATATCTCTGAGCTACTGTATGACAGTAGACGATACTACCTGCTTTCTATTAGCGCCGAATATTGTTAGTCAGGACTTAGCCAGATATGACTGAGCTACTGTATGACAGTAGACAGTACTACCTGCTTTCTGTTAGCGCCGGATGTTGGCGCTCACCAAACCCGACACCCCACATTGTGCCAACGGCTTCAGGTGGAGGAGCATTTGGGAGGGTACAAGCCGTATTCTAGTGCGAGGAAATGCAACATAAAGACATATTGTGGCAGGACAGACCAGGCCCTAAACATTGGATGGCAACTGGTCTAGAATCGAATCTCCGACAGGCGGACAGTAAGAGCATTGCTTTGGTGATCCGGCAGCTTCTGCAGCTGGTCTTCTTCCAGATGTCTTGGTGTTACCTGTCGTCTGGAGTAAACTAGGCAGGCAGAGAGAGAGGGATCATGCTGCATGGACAATACACGGTCTCTACAATTCAGATCATGCTTTGTGCTATTTTTGAAGCACAATTTAACAAACTATAGTCTGTCAAGACGGAAAGGTAAATCAAATCAAATCAAATCAACTTTATTAAGGTCACAAATTGGGCGCGCAGGCCCGTCTTACATTCGGCCCTTCCAATCACTCGTCTTTCGTTCATCAAGAGCATTATACATTTACATAGGAAGAAAAATAAACATTGTGAAATGAATGTTGTAAACATAAACAAGGCTAAACATGGAGAAAAAATGTGTACATAAAAAGTATGTGACTTAAAAGTAGTGATGCCAGCGTGCCCACCCACCCACCCACCCACCCACCCACCCACCCACCCACCCACCCACACACACACACACACACACACACACACACACACACACACACACACCACACACACACACACATACACACTCTCTCTCTCTCTCATTCCCTCTCACTCATTCACTCATACACACACACTCTCACTCATTCACTCTCCCGCTCACTCATTCACTCTCCCGCTCACTCATTCACTCTCACGCTCCCTCATTCACTCTCACGCTCACTCATTCACTCTCATGCTCACTCATTCACTCTCCCGCTCACTCATTCACTCTCCTGCTCACTCATTCACTCTCATGCTCACTCATTCACTCTCCCGCTCACTCATTCACTCTCACTCATTCAGTCTCTCCCGCTCACTCATTCACTCTCCCACTCACTCATTCACTCTCCCGCTCACTCATTCACTCTCTCATTCACTGTCCCGCTCACTCATTCACTCTGCCGCTCACTCATTCACTCTCACTCATTTACTCTCACGCTCACTCATTCACTCTCACGCTCAATCATTCACTCTCCCGCTCACTGATTCACTCTCACGCTCACTCATTCACTCTCATGCTCACTCATTCCTTCTCATGCTCACTCATTCCTTCTCACGCTCACTCATTCACTCTCATTCATTCACTCTCACGCTCACTCATTCACTCTCACGCTCACTCATTCACTCTCACGCTAACTCATTCACTCTTACGCTCACTCATTCACTCTCCAGCTCACTCATTCACTCTCACGCTCACTCATTCACTCTCACGCTCACTCATTCACTCTCCCGATCACTCATTCACTCTCCCGCTCACTCATTCACTCTCCCGCTCAAGCATTCACTCTCCCGCTCACTCATTCACTCTCATGCTCACTCATTCACTCTCACTCATTCACTCTCACTCATTCATTCTCACTCATTCACTCACACACACACACTCTCACTCATTCACTCTCCCGCTCACTCATTCGCTCTCATGCTCACTCATTCACTCTCCTGCTCACTCATTCACCCTCACGCTCACTCATTCACTCTCACACTCACTCATTCACTCTCCCGCTCACTCATTCACCCTCACGCTCACTCATTCACTCTCCCGCTCACTCATTCACTCTCACTCATTCACTCTCCCGCTCACTCATTCACTCTCACGCTCACTCATTCACTCTCATGCTCACTCATTCACTCTCACGCTCACTCATTCACTCTCACTCATTCACTCTCACGCTCACTCATTCACTCTCACTCATTCTGTCTCTCATTCACACTCACTCACTCTCTCACTCAAACTACAGTAATGAACATAAGTTTAGATTATACATGATAAAATCAAATGGTATTTAACTGATAATATGACAGATGAGAATACACAAACATATGGATTCGCATGTTACATAACATGCGTGTTACATGACATGCATGTGTTCAGCTCTCTCTCTCTCTCTCTTTCTGTATTCTTTCATATACACACTCACACGCATGCGTACGCTCACACACACACACACACACACACACACACACATGCGCACACACTCTCTCTCTCTCTCTTTCTCTCTCATTCACTCTCACTCTCACTCATTCACTCACACACACTCACTCATTCACTCTCCCTGCTCACTCATTCACTCTCACGCCCACTCATTCTGTCTCTCCCGCTCACTCATTCATTCTCCCGCTCACTCATTCACCCTCACGCTCACTCATTCACTCTCATGCTCACTCATTTACTCTCACTCATTCACTCTCCCGCTCACTCATTCACTCTCCCGCTCACTCATTCACTCTCACTCATTCTCACCAGCAAGTTTAAGTACCAGTTTAGGTACCAGTAAGTAGCAGTAATATATATGCAAAAGAACATTTAGAAGTCTCATATGTTTGTTATCAGCCACATGTTATTTTTCTAATTAAAAATACTTGCACACAAAAACTCACGAGTCTTTTGAGAAGAGTTTGCCCCGCCTGCGGCCTTCAGGGACATCTGCAAGTTTCTTAAACTTGCCGGTCAGCAGCCCCTGCTGGAGAGGGGAGTAAGCCAGCACGCTGATGCCATGCTTGATGCATTCAGGGATGATGCCATGCTCTGGTGATCGCCAAAGTAGATTGTAGCCAATCTGAGAGAGTGGAAAACTGATTCAGACACAAGTATACACTCTGTGCAATGAAAATAAAATCAAATGAACACTCGGTTTTAAAATACCGGTGTGCTGATGCCGAGGTAGCAGGTTCAACCCCTACACCAATCAGTTGGACTAAAATGTTGACTTCTTGTCCTTGACTTGGGGATGTAAATTACAAGTACCTCAGAAGTCGGAATAGATTTGCCTGGTGGTGAGGGACATTAGTAATAGGGAAATCTAATTCACATGCAACAATGTGTCCAGGGCTACTAGAAGTAATGGCATGTATAATGGACGACGTTTGAGTTCAAAGTGAGGAAACAGGAAAACAAATGATTTGACAGATGTCACCAATATTGCAGAACAAACATGTCAGAAAGGACACAAAAAAAAAAAAAAAAAACACTGTTCAACAACCTTCTACCAACATTACGCCGTCAATGTCAAACTTGGACACTACAGCAAAGTAGCAAAACCTTGAAACAATAGAAGTGAAGAAATGTTTACAATGAATTCATCATCATCTTCTTCATATTCATACACCTTCAGATGTTCATCTGAATGTCAATAGAGAAACCACAAACATGATTTGCAGGATTTATTGCCTGACATATTCCGCTGCATTTCGTCAGGTGCATTCTGCAGAGTTTATACACCATATGAAGTGAATAAATGATTAAAACTTGAGCTGAAACAATTATTGTTCAAATTTTGAACATCTGTTAGCCCCATGGTAATTCGATGAAGCAAAATATGCCAGGCAATAAACAGGGCAACATACTGAAAGGGGCTTCTGTGTGTACATTCACCAAGGGGAGGTCAGCATGGGTGAATGGAAAAGTGCACGCATTCTTAAACGTCCGATGTGCTGATGTTGAGGCAGGGGGTTCAACCCCTACACTGGTCAGTTAGACTACAATGTTGACTTGGGGACTAAATTACAAGTACCTCTGTAGTCGGAGTGGGTTCGCCTGATGGCAAGGGACACTGGTAATTGGGAAAGCTAATCCACAGGAAAATTCACTCCAGTGCTACTAGAAGTAGCGTGTAAGAATTACGCTCGAGTTCAAAGCGAGTGAGCGCCCAAAAATTTTAAAAAATTCATGAAGGAAATACATTAATTTGAATTTATTTAGCATAAAGTCAGTTCTGCTGCAGTGTTTTGTCAAGCCTGTGGTTCTGTGCATTCGACTTTGACGTGCATTCTTTCAGGTTTGCTGTCCCAAGCTTTTGATGGCTCCAGTGTACCATCAATGCACCAGGTGTGTGTTTCAACATGTCTAGGAAATTATAGCAGTCAACAAAATTATGGAGAAAGACTGATGAAGAGTAAACTTCTGCACAGGGCTACAAGCCACTGGATGATGATGATAATTTCCACGTCTCATACTGTGACCAAATTATAACAACCTATCTTTGTATAACTTTAGATAAATGTCTGTTTACCTACATGTCTCATACTGTGACCAAACCATAACAACCTATCTTGGTATAACTTTTGATAGTTGTCTGTTTACCTCCATGTCTCATACTGTGACCAAATCATAACAACCTATCTTGGTATAACTTTTGATAAATGTCTGTTTACCTCCATGTCTCATACTGTGACCAAACCATAACAACATATCTTGGTATAACTTTTGATAAATGTCTGTTTACCTCCATGTCTCATACTGTGACCAAACCATAACAACCTATCTTGGTATAACTTTTGATAAATGTCTGTTTACCTCCATGTCTCATACTGTGACCAAACCATAACAACCTATCTTGGTATAACTTTTGATAAATGTCTGTTTACCTCCATGTCTCATACTATGACCAAACCATAACAACCTATCTTGGTATAACTTTTGATAAATGTCTGTTTACTTCCATGTCTCATACTGTGACCAAATCATAACAACCTACCTTTGGTATAACTTTTCATAGTTTTCTGTTTACCGTCATCTTAGAAAACTGAAACTGAACCATTCAATGTTCAAAGATACACTATACACTTAACTCACCTGGTTAACGACTGGTTTTGCACCGGCATCCAAAAAGCTATTAATGTTTTTAGGTCCAAAGTTAGATAATCCATAGTATCTAATCTTCCCCACAGCTCTCAACCTCTCCAGTTCTGTGATGGTTTCCTGGGCATCCTTGATGAAACTCGGGAAGTGGATCTTGTCATACAGAAGAATTACAATGTATTATTGATAAACTCTTTAGCAGACAAGTTTTCACATTAAGTATTCTGAGCTTCTTCTTTTTTTCTGAGCTTGGCATCTCACACAATCACCAGTCATGGATCAAGTCTGTGTTCTTGTTCTTTTATGCCAGTTATTTATCTCTCTGCCTTCCCTTTGCTCTTTTCCCATCAATTTTTCCATTATCCACTAATGGATCATAAAGCTATGATCTAGTATATATGAAAACCTGTCACTTCAAATCTGAATAATGTGATCCCTGGGAAGGTTAACCCGGTCAACAAATGCCCGCAGAAGTCGGATGTGTCGGCCTAACGGCAGCAAGAACGCAGCTCTGCTGTAAACAGGCACAATGCAATAACGTCCAAAAAAAAACTCCGGATGAACGAAGAAGAAGAAGAATAATGTGATCTGCAACATGACTATATTTCTACTCACTGACAAATTATCACAATAATCATTACAGACACATGCTTTTGCCACAACTGTCAGCAGTCAAACAATGGAAGTCATTTTAGTAACAAAGGTACTGGCATGGCTGGAGACACAGATGCTCAGTCATGCATGTTTCCTCAGTGACCCCATGAGCGTGCTAAGGAGGATCCAGATGTGCTGGGCCAGCAGGTCATGGCATGAATCTATGAGAAGGTCAAGGTTGACTAATGTCTGTTTCATTTTTGTGCCAGCATGTCAGATGAAATCAACACACAGATATGCTTGCAGGTTTGGTTTCTGTAGGGAACGGATGAGCAATGGACCAGGCTGACATTCTGAATGCTCTCTGGGAGGCAGGATGAATAAATGACTCAAGGGATGGATGTGCTTCTGCAGCTGTGACCAGACTGCAAGCACATCAAGTTAAACGAGGTGAAGCTAGACTAGAGCATCATGTGGGAAGCCGAAGAAGAATAGTTAACCAACACAGAGCTGATGTCGTCAATTGCTTCATACTGAGGGAGGCAGACAGACGAGACAGAAAGACAGATCCAGGGACAGATAGACAGACGGTGAGTGAGAGGATGGATGGATGGGAAGAACAGATGAATGGATAACTAACTAACCAACCAACCAACTAACTGACTGACTGACTGACTGACTAACTGACTAACTAAACTAACATATGCAGTAATAAAACCAGGAATAGGAAACAGTAGCCACTGGCAAGGCAGTTGCTAACACCCTAAACACACAAACCTGGGATCATGTACGTTGCAAGTCTAGCACAACCACAAGAAGAGAAGAGGGACCACATGAATACCTGCAAAATATCAACATATGTTGTCTGCAGATTCTGCAGGGATCTTGTGACAGCTTGTTCAATTTCCTGAGCTGAATATGCCGGTGTTGTTGGTCCCTCTCGGAAACCATATTTTGTGGCAACAACAGCATCCTGTCTGCGACCAAGCAAAGCCCTTCCCAGTACTGATTCCGAACCTTTGTATCCCTGTGGAAGATAACGGAGACTCTTCATGCGATATGCCTCAAGAAAATAATCACGAATGATGAGTCTACGTCATTAAAACAATTAGCGGTAGTTCTCATTCAGACATATCAAAGTATTTAGTGATATATGGAAGCTCAGGGTCTTGCAGGGTCTGTCTTTTTAGAAAACGGCTGGTGGAATCAATCATACATAGACCGACAGAAGGCAAGGGAAAACCACCACTGTATTTATCCCTAGTTAATCATGCTTCATAACACATTCGACAAAGTACATTATGAGAAAACAAAAACTGGAACATGTTGAAGGATATCCTAGCAATAGGATAAGGTTTGTACCCTCCCAATTGTGCTCCTCCACCCGAAGCCATAGGCAAAATGTGGGGTGTTAGGTTTGGTGAGCGCCGCCCAGCATTTAGCGCTAACAGAAAACAGGTAGTGCTGTCTACTGTCATATGATAGCTCAGTCATATATGACAACCTGCATCAAGGATGTTTGCTCCACAAGTTTAGATATTACATTATCAACAGACTCAAACCCAATGCCCAGAGTAAGGGGTAACAGACAAACATAAATGTGTGATCACTGTACATAACAGACACAACCACATTCAGATACATCAACAATCACAAATAAGAGCATCTGTGGCATTTTTACCCCAGGACAATCTGGTGTGTTGGGAAACAAGCAGGAGGACAGATTGGCTGGGTCTGCATAGCTGGGTGGGGTATAGTTGCATGATAAGACAGGCGCGGTCGTGGCCTTGTGGAATCATGTGTATAGTGTAAATAGATCATCGTGGCTTGGAGAGAATGGTGCTGCAGGGAGTGACCAGAGGATCTGACCGATACTCAATACTCCGAGGAAAGACCAGATGAGCAAATAATCAGACTACTACTGGTACCATTAGTACTGGGACTCTTTGCTGGCTGTTAAAGATGAGGACGGAGCACCTGTGGGAGCAGCCTGAGTGCTGTGATGTCGGTTCTTGACTCAACAGTCTGAAACAGTCATGATAGCATGAGCAGGCAGACAGATGTCTCATACTGTGACTTATGAAATCTTGGTTGTATTTATATCCTATGCTGTGCATTGATTGTATACCGACAACATACTCCCACTTTATTAGGATCTGCTATCTATAGGCAGGAAGCATTTGATTTCTCCTTTACCTAGATTACTGTCCAAACAAGAACACTATGCTGGAAGTCAAAGAAGATTTATAAACCAACACAGAACTGGTGTCGTTAGCCACTACACGCTGCAGGATTTGCTGAGGAGGGGATCCGAGCACTTATGGACTGAATGGTTCGATGTGCAATGAGGATGATATGTCGACTAACTAACTAACTAACATGGCTACTATCTGAAGTTTAAACCAGATCATTTTCTTTGGTGAATCCTTGTAGTCTCCTTGAATTGTTTTATAAAACACACATTGTCTGGTTTTACTGGACCCAGCCCAGCAAGATGATGAACCCAAGATGTTCACTATAGCAGGCAGGTGTGCTTCCAGACCTCCAGCTGGAAGCCTACTGGGAAACACTGACCAAAACATAATATCGTTGATGATCTTGACTATAAACTTCTTTCAATAATCATAAACTTCTCCTCTTTCTTCTCTGTACACCTGTGTTAAGCTGAGTTGAGTCAAGAACCGACATCCCTGCACTCAGGACATTCCCATACGTGCTCAGTCCCCTCGTTCAACAGCCAGTGAAGAGTCATACTACTAATCTCTGTACAACTTACGGATGTCAACTTCCCGGGAAAGTTAATCTGGTCAACAAATGCCCACAGAAGTCGGATGTGTTGGCCAAAAGAAGCAAGTATCGCAGCTCTGCTGTAAATTGGCACAACACAATTAAATCTAAAACAACATTCCGGATGAATGAAGAAGAAGAAGAAGATGTCAACTTAAATATATTGAAAGAAATCAGCAGTCGTCTTCAGCCCTTGTCACCTCCACAGAGTTTGTCCTCAAATGTAGCAGGCGTAGACCAGAATAACTTCCCCTGTTTTACATATGTTGGACACTCCAGCAGTAAATGTTTAACTTGACTGTTTCCAGTTCCACGATTACATTCATCAGTATCTCCTATCTATAGTTTATTAAACAAATGGTATCTCTGGTCTCTTGTGTCATGTACGGAGTCTGAAGATTGCTACTTGTTCTCTTCGGTTTGGCAAAGTGCTTAATCTTTCTTGTGGCTTGGGTGTTCTGTTTCCAACTTGATTCTATAATTACCAATTAGAAGGGGCTTCAAATGAAAACCTTCATTGATCAAGAAACAATAGAATGCTGATCTTCTTTGGTGCATGTCAAAAGTGAGGCGGCCATCTTTAAACTGTTTTATGACATCATTGTGTTAATCTGCATCATGATGTCACATGCTTAACACTTTTGACACCCTTAACAACAATACTGACAGGTTTCAAGACAATGGCATGGTTATTGTAATTTCTATCAGATTTTTAAGGTTTTCATATGAAGCCCCTTGTGTGATATACTTCCATGTCACTGTCTTCAACCTTCATTCCTCCCGGCCTGCATCTTCTACAGCTATTTCCAGTCATCATATTCTCCGACGCCTCTATTTTCATTTCATGACCAAAGAACTCTGTCTCATCCATGTAGCTGTGTATCATGCTAGCCTATCAGCCTGTTCATTCCCCTGCACCCCCGCTTGGCCAGAGCAAAATATCCATAAAATTCTCACAATCTGTGACCTCTGAAGCGATTCCACACGAAACATTCCTTTCTCCACCTTACTAAGCATACTTTTTGAATCCATAATGAATACAATGTGTGTTGCAGTAGTCTTCTCTAGTAGGGAATGCACCTCTTGGTGGCAGATTGCCTATGGACAATGGGGAGGTGGTCATGCACTTGTGGGACCAGGTAGAGAAAACGGAGGAATAGATTGAGAACCCATATGTGGAAAGAATAAGATTGCGGGGGATCGGCAGGGGTTCTGGAAGAATCTCAAAACTGAGAGGGAAGACCAGGAAAACTTTTAATCAGATAGCGGTGGGAAAGATTAGTAGTATGACTCTCGCTGGCTGTTGAACGAGGGGACTGAGCACGTATTTGAATGTCCTGAGTGCAGTGATGTCGGTTCTTAACTCAACTCAACTGTGTATCATGTTATATGTTTACAGGTGCCAGTCACATGAAAACAAACAGAAGCTAGATTTGAACCTACCTCTGCGGTGTCAAAGAAGTTGATCCCCAGCTCCAAACACTTGTCCACAATGGCCTTGGATTCCTGTTGCAACCAGAGAAAACCAAATGTAACACCCAATTAGGAAAGGTTAGTTAGTTGCAAATCCTTTATAGGATGTCACATTCAACCCCCAATATGTTGTGGCTGTTTGTGATTTCTTGGCAAGTTTACGTTCAGTAGTTTGACATTGCTTTACTGAATGACCGACACTTATACAATTTTTATGAAAACCAGTGCAAGGCAGTGTTTTGAACCTGTGTTTGAAACATGGTATGTGGGAAGACAAAAATTGGAACATGTGACAACCGGTAAGATCTGCAGAAAGAGACATAGAGGAAGACAGAGTGAGATTTCAGGTCCTTTTCAGCTTGCATCCAACTAGACAGAAAATGCAGACAAGAAAATCCGGCTGCTGTGGAGGTGGAAGTACAAGCATTGATTTTCGAGAATTCGTTAGACGGTGGTGCTGTCATTTACACAGATGGGTCGGTTGTCCGACATGTGAGAAGCTCATGGGCCTTTGCGGCTCAGGCCGGAGTTAGAATTGTGAAGGAGGACTCTGGTGCTTTTGCTGAGACCACAAGTAGCCTGATTATGGAAGTCATGGCAGTAAGTAAAGCAATAACATGGCTCGAGACACAGACATTCAAAAGGGCATGTTTCCTTAGCGACTCAATGAACATGCTCAAGAGGATAAAGATGGGGGAGATCCGAAGAGAATGGTTGCTGCCTCCGAAGCGGTCTCGGCTGGCAAAGATTAGTTTCATCTTCGTGCCAGGGCATGCGGGAGTACAAGGAAATGAGCTGGCTGACAAGCTCGTAGATAAAGCTACTGTGGAGGAAGGACGTGCCATGGACCATGCTGACATTCTGAAAGCTCTACGAGAAGTAAGACTTTTGCGAGAACCAAGTGATGACTGTGAATCTACAACCATGGTTAGACTGCAAGAACAGCAAATTAAAAGAGGTGTGGCCAAACAAGAACCCTACGCAGGAAGCCAAAGACGATTGATAAACCAAAACAGTACTGGTGTCGTTAGCCGCTACACGCTGCGGGATTTGCTGAGGAGGGGATCCGAGCACTTATGGACTGAATGGTTCGATGTGCAATGGGGATGATCTTTCGACTATCTAACTAACTAGAGTGAGAAGATTCTTGACATCCTTGTGTCATAGCATGGAAGGGAGTTAATACACAAATTGATCCATGCTGTCAGAGATCGTAATTTGTGGAGAGGCATGATCGCTCATGCCAGCCACAAAGGCACTGAATCATATGGGATTATGAACCGTGTTTGTAACCTCTTCATCCCAGAGACTGCAACCAGAAATCATCAAATGTAAAACCCCATTAGAAAAGATTAGTTAGTTCCATATCCTTTACAGGACATTGCAGTCAACCCCAGCATTTTTTGGCTTTCTGCAATATACTAGGCAAACTTAAATTTACTAGCTTGGCAAGGCTTCTTGAATCACTGATGCTCACACCATTGTGAAAATCAATGCAATCTGGTACCAAATCACCCGTGACTGACCTTGAACCAACTAGGTGGGGATTATAGAAAAGAACATTCTTAACGAAGAGGATAATTTTAAATACCTAGGGTCAATTGAAACTGAAAGAGGCAATGAAACTAGAACATAATATACAATAAGAAAGAGACTAACAGCTTTCTTTGGTCATGTGATGAGAAGCAAGGCATTGGAGAACATCGTGACAATTGGAAAAATCAAGGGGAAGAGAGGCAGAGGCAGACCAAGAGAAATGATGCTGTATGGATTGAGACGGTGGCATGGAGGAATATCATCGGCAAAGTTGATCCAGAACCACCAAAGAAAAGACATAAATGCCTACATAAGCTGGCAGGGCACTTGATGATGATGATGATGATGATGTGGAGATTGTGAAACCAAGGATCAAGATCTGTGCAGAGACATGAATGCTTACATCATATTGCAAGTCACATGATGATGATGATCATGACTTAGCAAACTTTGATTATTGAGAAGTACATGAAAACTATCATGCAGTTATTGCACATAATATTGATTTATGATAAAATGAGCTTTTCTTTTTATGGCCTTGTGTCTCAGCCAGTCGTCGCATGAGCACACCTTGCCCTAGTTTTCACCTTAAATTGTTTGAGAGAAGATTTAATGTGTGTATTAAATTGGCGAAGTGCTCTGTTATCTTTGCTTGAGATATGGCAATTTGTTTCAAGGACAGGATATTTTGACAGATAGAAATAGTTGTGTCTATTCATGTTCACATTTGTACATGCACTCTGTGTGTGGCACCGATAACATGCTGGGGATAGGGATAAAGGAAGTCTACCAGAGGATTTGCCAACCAGCCAACCACTGAAAAACTAACCAACAAATCACCAACTAACTGGCAAACCAATCAACCAACCAACCAGCCATCCAACAAAGCAACCAACCAGATAATCAACCAACCAACCAATCAGCAATCAACCAGCCAGAAAACTAACCATCAAGCAACTATTCAACTAGCCAACCAACCAATCACCAACTAACCAACCAAAAAACCAGCCAACCAACCAACCAACTAAACATAAACCAACCAACTAATCACCAACCAACCAACCAGCAAGCCAATCAACCAACCAGCCAACCAACCAACTAATTACCAACCAACCAACCAGCCAACCAACCAACTAATCACCAACCAACCAACCAGCAAGCCAACCAACCAGCCAACCAACCAACCAATCACCAACCAACCAACCAGCAAGCCAACCAACCAGCCAGCCAACCAACCAACCAACCAACCAGCCAACCAACCAACCAACCAACCAGCCAACTAATCATCAACCAACCAACCAACCAACCAGCCAACTAATCATCAACCAACCAGTCAGCCAACCAACCAACTAATCACCAACCAACCAACCAACCAACTAATCACCAACCAACCAACCAGCAAGCCAACCAACCAGCCAACCAACCAACCAACTAATCACCAACCAACCAACCAGCAAGCCAACCAACCAACCAACCACCAACCAACCAACCAGCAAGCCAACCAACCAACCAACCACCAACCAACCAACCAGCAAGCCAACCAACCAACCAACCAACTAATCATCAACCAACCAGTCAGCCAACCAACAAACTAACTAATCATCAACCAACCAGTCAGCCAACCAACTAATCATCAATCAATGAACCAATAACCAGCCAAACAACCAATCACCAGCTAGTCAAACAATCACCAGTCAACCAACCAATCACCAGCCAACCAACAAACTAACTAATCATCAACCAACCAGTCAGCCAACCAACTAATCATCAATCAATGAACCAATAACCAACCAACCAACCAATCACCAGCCAACCAACCAATCACCAGCTATCAAACAATCACCAGTCAACCAACCAATCACCAGCCAACCAACGAACCAATCATCAACCCACCAGCCAGCCAACCAACCAATCATGAATCAATGAACTAATCACCAGCCAGCCAACTAATCACCAACAAGCCAACCAACCAACCAACCAACCAGCAAGCCAACCAACCAACTAATCACCAACCAACCAACCAGCCAGCCAACCAACCAACTAATCATCAACCAATCAACCAACCAACCAGTCAACCAACCAGACAGCCAGCCAACCAACCAAACAATCACTAACTAACCAGCCAACCAACCAATCATCAACCAACTAGCCAGTCAACCAATCACCAGCCAACCAACCAATCACCAGCCAACCAGCCAACCAACCAATCACCAGCCAACCAACCAACCAACTAAGTAATCATAAACCAACCAACCAACTAGTCACCAAGCAACCAACCAATCACCAACCAACCAGCCAGCAAACCAACCAATCATCAACCAACAAACCAATCACCAGCCAACCAATCACCAGCCAACCAACCAATCTTCTCATATATGAGCTGCTGTCCATGACTGACATGTCTCTCTTCTGCCATGAGACTGACAACTCTCAGTTCACCTCTTCTCTTGCTAACATAACAAGCCCTGCCACTGTATATTCCAATTACAACTCAGAAGCTTGAACAGGATACTGCTAGTATAAATACACACAATGCAGACCTGCCATATTGAGGCCAGGACGTGTGCTGTCAGAGCAGGTGCATGTCTATGAAGCTGGCTAAGCTCATTCTTATCTTCACCGCAAACTATGATAGCATTTGTGGGTTGGGAGAGGGAGACACAGACAGATGGATGGACAGACAGACATACCAGACAGGCAGGTAGACAGACCAGACAGACAGACAGACAGGTAGACAGACAGACAGACCAGACAGACAGAGATAACAACCCCTGGTATGCCTGGAGGTGTATTAAGCAGATGGCAACAAGTCCATGACCCAGTTACATGTCTTAAGTCATATTAGGTATATGGTGCTAGTGTTATATTTTTATCAGCCAATCAGAACTCCACGGAGATGTGGACAATACCACGGTGGTAATCTCTACTTTCCAGGACATTTCTTGGTACGCATTTTAGGCTGCATCGATCTGGAAGCCCAATCAATGTTTAGCAATTCCGCAAGAATGGAAAACATGATCACCCATGCTTATCAGCTTGCCATGGAAAATTTCCATGTCATATCAAGAAAACATCTGCCAAGATTATTCAATGTTTGACTTGACACATCTCGTGTTTGTCTGTTAATGTCAAGAAAACATCTACCTAAAGTATACCACATTTGATTTAACACATCTCGTATTTGTCCTTTCATATCTTAGTTTGTACCAAGCGATCAGATGAATTATTATCTGAAGTAGGCTACTGCTGCACTGCGCTCATGACCGAGTTTAAGAGTAATAGTAATTCTCAGTAGAGTTCAGTTCTTATCTGCTATACCACGTTCTATTTATGTCAGAACCGGTCAGATAAATTTCTGTTACACAAAAGCTGGCTGAAGCTAGTAGTTACACAGCCCTGCAAGGACATGTAAAGAAATAAAAAATGAAGTCATGAGCCCTTATATGCGAAGGTTTCACATGAAAGTGGTAAATTTGTGTGTGTATGTGTGTGAATGTTGGTCTCCCTGGCAAAGGAGTTAACGACTTTCTCTGTAATCCCGTATATTCACATGAGGAATACAGCTGCATGAGATTCAGCAGCGGATCGCATCGCATTGGTTACTTACCGGGTATGTGAGCCAATTGCTCAGAAAGCAATGGCAAACTACTGAGCGTAATCTTGCCAACAACATCAACAGCAACTGAAAAATGCTGGTGATGACTGCAACGTCCTGTAAGGGATATGCAACTTTAACAAAAAATGTGTGTGAATATGTTCTGAAAAAGTAAAGAACAAATGTATAATTTTCCTGTGTAGTCACCACTGCAATCAATGCAAGTCCTCCAGCGCAGATAAAGTGTTTGGATTCTGTTGAAAAAAAATTCTTTTTGTCACGTGTGTAACCACCCATGTACCACCTGCTGTACCTCTTCATTGGCCTGAAATAGTTTTTTTTTCCCCAATGACTCTTTCAGTTGTCCAGACACGTGGAAATCACTTGGGGGCTAGGTCTGGCGATTACGAAGAATGTGGTACACACTGAATATGGAGGTCACTGATTAAAAAATGGATAACAGAACGCTGCTCCTCTTTAGTGCATATCAAAGGTGAGGTGGCCATCTTTAAACTGTCCTTATGACATCACTGTGTTCATTTGCACTGTGATGTCATGTGCTTATCACTCTTGACATTCTTAACAACAATATTGACAGGTTACAAGACAATATATACAAAGAGGCTTCAAATGGAAATCTTAATCGTGTGATAGAAATTACAATAACCATACCATTGTCTTGTAGCCTGTCAATATTATTAACGATGTCAAGAGCATAAGCACATGACATCACGGTGCAGATGAACACTGTGATGTCACAAGGAAAGTTTAAAGATGGCCGCCCCACTTTTGACAGTGCACCAAAGAAGAGAAGCGTTCTATTAACTGTTTTTTGATCAGTGAAAGGATGAAATCTATAGAAATTCATCGGCAAATGAAGGTCCAGTATGGTGATGCATGCCTGTCAGCCAGCAAGTGTATGAATGGAGTAGAAAGTTTCAAACCGGTGTGACTTCTATGACAGACTGTTCATGACTGGGTCAGGCACACCAAGTAGTCACCCCATAATCAATTTTTCTACAGGAATCCAAGCACTTTATCGGCACTGGAGGACTTGAATTGAACACAGTGGTGACTACATTGAAAAATTATACATTTCTTCTTTACTTTTTCAGAATATATTCACACCCCCCCCCCACAAAAAAAAAATAAGTTAAGGCTTTCATTTGAAGCCAACATGGATCAGACACAGAACGGCTTGAACTTCAGTCAATCAATCAGGTGCAGCCTCTACAATGAAGGTTGGCTGCAGTGGATCTCCAACACTGTCCGTCTCTCGCCCTGACTGTACATTCTGTCAGACTGAGTCCATCTCTTGATGTTATATTCCCACTTGTATTGTTATCTACCTCTTGCTTGCTTGCCTTAAACCAGTATAGTTTTATAAGAGGACTTGAAATTAAGTGATAATAATGCAGTTTGGGAGTCAGGTGTATATCAGCAAGAATTCTAAACGTTACTAGCGAATGAGGTCAGCCATCATCCTCTTCTTCCACTTTTGCCATCAAGCATCGTGGGGAGGAATAGCTGATGCTCCAGCGCCCGATGGGTGGCACTGGATAGTGTCATTCCGTGTGATTGTATGGTGTCTTTGATGTCGTCAATCCATTTTATTATCGGGCGTCCTCTTGCTTTCATATCAGATCTTCTGTGATGTAGCGACAGTGGTAGTAGTTGATGGTGTTGCATTCTAATGACATGGCCAAACCACTTGTTCTTCTGCCTTTCAATAAATGTGGCACAAGATGTTGATCCAATTGTCTATCTGATAACAACATTTCTTACTCGATCTTAGATTGTTAAGTTGGCAGCTCTCCTGAAGTATCTCATCTCGCAGGTGTTGATTTTGTGTAAGTGTGATTTGGATAATGTTCAAGTTTGATATTGGTGGCATAGGGTTGGTGTGAATATGATATTTATTATCTGTGAATTAAGGAACTAAAGTCATGAACTAAGTAAATAAAGTCATGAATTAAATAACAAAAGTCATGAAGTAACTAAAGTCATGAACTATATAACTAAAGCCATGAATTAAGTAACTAAAGTCATGAATAATAGTAACTAAAGTCATGAATTAAGTAACTGAAATCATGAATTAAGTAACTAAAGTAATGAATTAACTAATTAAAGTAGTAACTAAAGTCATGAATTAAGTAACTAAAGTAATGAATTAAGAAACTCATGTCATGAATTAAGTAACTAAAATCATGAATTAAGTAACTAAAGTCATGTATTAAGTAACTAAAGTCATGAATAAAACTAAAGTCATGTATTAAGTAACTAAAGTCATGAATAAAACTAAAGTCATGTATTAAGTAACTAAAGTCATGCATTAAGTAACTAAAGTCATGTATTAAGTAACTAAAGTCATGAATAAAACTAAAGTCATGTATTAAGTAACTAAAGTCATGCATTAAGTAACTAAAGTCATGAATAAAACTAAAGTCATGTATTAAGTAACTAAAGTCATGTATTAAGTAACTAAAGGCATGAATAAAATTAAAGTCATGTATTAAGTAACTAAAGTCATGAATAAAACCTAAAGTCATGTATTAAGTAACTAAAGTCAAGAATAAAACTAATGTCATGTATTAAGTAACTAAAGTCATGAATAAAACTAAAGTCATGTATTAAGTAACTAAAGTCATGAATAAAACTAAAGTCATGTATTAAGTAACTAAAGTCATGCGTTAAGTAACTAAAGTCATGAATAAAACTAAAGTCATGTATTAAGTAACTAAAGTCATGCATTAAGTAACTAAAGTCATGAATAAAACTAAAGTCATGTATTAAGTAACTAAAGTCATGAATAAAACTAAAGTCATGTATTAAGTAACTAAAGTCATGAATAAAACTAAAGTCATGTATTAAGTAACTAAAGTCATGAATAAAACTAAAGTCATGTATTAAGTAACTAATGTGGTGGGGGAGCTTGAGTTTCTCAATGACCCTGAGAGCTATGCCGGCGGTAGCGTAGCTACCAGCAGGGCCTCCCAAGCCGGACAGGTCAAAGGGTAGAGAACAGACAAAGAGAAACACCCTGGTCCTCCAGGTTGGGGGTTGAAGCGTGGGGTTAACATCCCCACCTTTGTAAAAACCTTTCTTTGTTACGAAACAAATACATGAAAACCATTAAAAGAACGGAAACATACAAATACCTGGGTACAATCTTCAACTGCTCCAACATCATAAGGGAAGAAATACAAACTAGAATCAACTCTGGAAATAAGATATACTATGCACTACAACATCTACTAAAATCAAAGGCGCTATCTCGTAACACCAAAATCACAATATACAAAACACTGATCAGACCAGTTGTGCTGTATGGCTCTGAAACCTGGAGTACAACGAAAGGAGACGAAGCCTTGTTACAAACCTTTGAGAACAAAATTTTAAGACGCATCTTTGGACCCATTAGGGATACACAAAGTGGAGAGTGGAAAAGAAGAAGTAACAAAGACATTTATGATTTGTTTAAGTCCCCGCTAATCACTGGTATCATGAAGGCTAATAGACTACAATGGCTGGGGCATATAGAAAGAATGGAAGATAATAGGGAAACAAAACTCGCTTACACTCAGGAAATAAATGACCGTAGACCCCGAGGTAGACCAAGAAGGCGGTGGAGAGATAATATACATACAGACCTACAAGCACTTGGAATCAACGACTGGCAAGAGAAGGTCCACCAGAGAGACGAATGGAGACAGATTGTATTTGCAGCAAAGAACCTCAATGGCTCGGAATGCTGAAGAAGAAGAAGAAGAAGAAGAAGAATGTCATGAATAAAACTAAAGTCATGTATTAAGTAACTAAAGTCATGAATAAAACTAAAGTCATGTATTAAGTAACTAAAGTCATGAATAAAACTAAAGTCATGCATTAAGTAACTAAAGTCATGAATAAAACTAAAGTCATGTATTAAGTAACTAAAGTCATGCATTAAGTAACTAAAGTCATGAATAAAACTAAAGTCATGTATTAAGTAACTAAAGTCATGAATAAAACTAAAGTCATGTATTAAGTAACTAAAGTCATGCATTAAGTAACTAAAGTCATGAATTAAGTAACTAAAGTCATGTATTAAGTAATTAAAGTCATGCATTAAGTAACTAAAGTCATGAATAAAACTAAAGTCATGTATTAAGTAACTAAAGTCATGAATAAAACTAAAGTCATGTATTAAGTAACTAAAGTCATGCATTAAGTAACTAAAGTCATGAATAAAACTAAAGTCATGTATTAAGTAACTAAAGTCATGAATAAAACTAAAGTCATGTATTAAGTAACTAAAGTCATGCATTAAGTAACTAAAGTCATGAATAAAACTAAAGTCATGTATTAAGTAACTAAAGTCATGAATAAAACTAAAGTCATGTATTAAGTAACTAAAGTCATGCATTAAGTAACTAAAGTCATGAATAAAACTAAAGTCATGTATTAAGTAACTAAAGTCATGTATTAAGTAACTATAGGCATGAATAAAACTAAAGTCATGTATTAAGTAACTAAAGTCATGAATAAACCTAAAGTCATGTATTAAGTAACTAAAGTCAAGAATAAAACTAATGTCATGTATTAAGTAACTAAAGTCATGAATAAAACTAAAGTCATGTATTAAGTAACTAAAGTCATGAATAAAACTAATGTCATGTATTAAGTAACTAAAGTCATGAATAAAACTAAAGTCGTGTATTAAGTAACTAAAGTCATGAATAAAACTAATGTCATGTATTAAGTAACTAAAGTCATGAATAAACCTAAAGTCATGTATTAAGTAACTAAAGTCATGAATAAAACTAAAGTCATGTATTAAGTAACTAAAGTCATGAATAAAACTAAAGTCATGCATTAAGTAACTAAAGTCGTGAATAAAACTAAAGTCATGTATTAAGTAACAAATTATGCATTAAGCAACTAAAGTAAAAGACCATTTTGCACACCTTAAGAGGCACTAGACCAGAGGTTCCCAAACCACGGCCCGCGGGCCACTTGTGGCCCACCAGATGTTAGTAAGTGGCACGCGAGGCCTCGTTATTTAAAATAATATATTTTAATAATTTCAAAAAATGCACTCGGATCTTCCCGTTTGCGTACGATAATTTACTCTGCTCGTGGTTGTTATGTTCAGATATTATCGAATGCGCCTGTTCAGTTCGCAACCTTCAGCTGATCATACGATTTCATTCTGGCGACTATTGTCTGTCGAACAATTTGAACACTTGTGTTCATTCGCTCAGAGATACATTTGTCGTTTTGGTTCGACTTACAGATGCGAGCAGTCATTTTCCGCAATGGCTGTTATAAAAAACAAGCTACGTTCCAGGCTCACCGACAGTAACTAGCTGCGCTTATGACTTTGGGCACAACAGATTTGTACCAAGACATTTATAAACTGGCATCTTAACTTAAGTAACTGATTATGAAGAACAGTTACAACTGTAAATTAATTATATTAATAGCGATTTTCGAAACTGATTAAAAATTTATTATTAAATTAACTTTAGATTTTAAACCAAAAAATGACCGCAGAGTAGTACTGACACTGACTGTCTTTAAAGTTTTAGAATTTTGTTGACGAAAGTTAAGAAAGGTAAGAATGATATTGCACAAATTTTATAATTGTATAACGCTGTGGCCCGCTTAACTACCGAAAATAGTAGAAATGGCCCTCTGCTTGAAAAGCTTGGGAACCACTGCACTAGACATATAGTTCTAGCTCAATATGTGGGTAGACCAATCGGCCGTGGATGATTGATGAGGTCATATCACGTCCTCCGCATAGTTTCTACGAGGGCGAGTCAATAAGCAAGTCCTAGTTCTGTGGGATGGCGGGTGAATGTAGCTAGTGTTTTCTACAGGTGTCATTAGGTGACAGAAACATCAAACTTTATATTCCCGTTCGTCAGGTGGCACTAGGTGTCTCATGCGCATGCACAGCGCATAAACAAAATGGCGACTGTACTTACGGAGTGTACAACCAAAGAGCAACGTGCTGTTGTGTTTTTTTTGTGTGGGCAAAAGGACTGCCTGAAAAGGACATTCATAAGGACATGCTTCCTGTTTATGCTGACAAATATTTGTCCCGTACAGCGGTGCATAGCTGGGTAGAAAAAAATTTTCAAGGACGCTTCTAAAATTGTTGATGAAATTCGATCTGGTCATCTGTTGAGATTGCAACAGAAGCATCCGTGCAGCGAGTGGAGGGGATGATAAGGGGTGACAGGCGAGTAACGATAGACTCTGTAGCATCTGTAATAGGGTGCTCACACGGTTCAGCATACAGCATAATGCATGATCGACTGAAATTTAAGAAAGTGTGCTCAAGGTGGGTACCCAGACAATTGAAGGAGGAACACAAAATGAACCGATTTGGCCTGTCCTTGCATCATCTCTGTCGATACGAAGATGAAGGATGAAGGAAAAGACATGCTGAACAGGATTGTTACTGGGGACGAATCATGGGTGCATCACTACCACTCCGACTCAAAGCGTGCTTCAATGCAATGGAAACATCCTTATTCACCTTGTGTCAAAAAATTCAAGTTTACACCATCAGCAGGGAAGGTTATGCTGAGAGTGTTCTGAGATTGTCAAGGAGTGCTTTTAACCAATTTCAAGATGGAAGATGACAATGTGAATTCTGAATTGTACTGTGAAGTTCTATTGATGCTTCATGATGCAATTCGAAGAAAACGTCCAGGACAGCTGATTAGAGGAGTGTTGCTTCTTCATAACAATGCCAGACCACATACGGCTCGATTACTCAGGAGAAAATTAACCAACTAAAGTGGGAAGTTCTGGAACATCCACCTTACAACCCCGACTTAGAACCTAGCGATTTCCACCTTTTTGGTCCACAGAAAACCCACCTTGGCGGGAGATATTTCGCGAATGACACCGAAGTTGAATGTGAAGTGAAAACATGGTTTAGAAAACAGAGCACGCAGTTCTATGCATCCGGTTTGGGAGGACTGATAAATTAAAACGATGGGATAAGTGCATCAATGTTGGTGGAAATTATGTTGAGAAATAAATTGACAATGTATGTATAAAAATAAACTTGTTTCAAGTTGTTATCATATGTAGTTATTGTTCTACATCCGTTTGTGACTTACTTATTGACGTCCCCTCGTAGGTGTACGTCCCAACATATTTTCTGGTGCATAATTCAGCCAGGCCCGACCTGGAAGCCGGAGTCAATTCTTATAAAACAAAACATCCGCTTGGACGGGGATTCGAACACACGATGAAACCTGCCCGCGGGGAGTATAACGAATGAATTAACAGACACAAACAGACAGGAGAAGCCACAAACAGACAGGAGAAGCCACAAACAGACAGGAGAAGCCACAAACAGACAGGAGAAGCCACAAACAGACAGGAGAAGCCACAAACAGACAGGAGAAGCCACAAACAACCACAAACCTGGGCTGTCTGGGCCGGCCAAGTGACGTCCTGCTGGCCATCGTTGAACTGCCATGTTCCCAGGCAGAACTGCGAGACTTTCAAATCCGTGCCTCTCAGAGTTACTTGCTGCATGTTCACCCAATGCCGCGTTGTGTTGTATCGCGTAAAATATAGCTTCTTGTGCGTGTTGTGCTGGTCAGATGTGAGCTCGTGCAAGAAGATTGTGACTGGTGCCCGGTTGAAGGTGGCAGTTCGTGTCTTCTGGTGGAGACCTGGCGAGCCGAGCAGACGATAGACAGTAACCGCCCCTTGAGTTCACAGGTCAAAGTTTACAGCACTGAGAGCAAAGGCTATGACCCTGAGTCAAAGTTCACAATGGCTTCGCTGAGAAAGCAATGGCGAATTACATCATCATCATCATCTTCCACTTTTGCCGTTTAAAAAAAATAAAAATAATTGGCGCTCCAGCGCCCGATGAGCGGTATTGGATAGTGTCTTAGTATAAACTATTAGTATTGGTAAAATCAGTACCCCATATGGACAACAATCACATTCGGATTAAAATAAGCCAGTGAAGGTAAAACCGTGGGCAGCTGCTTAATTGGCTGACTCACTCACAGGACTATCATACTGAGCCGGTGATCGACCCTAACTATAACTTCTCCTTCATGTTGAACGGGGTAGGGGTAATAGTGAAATCGAAATCGAAATTTCCCGCAAAATATTATATGCGACATGTTTTAAAATAATGCGTGAGTATATGAAAAGCCACAACACATTAGTTAGTGTTTGGGGGGGGGGGGGGGGGAGGGAGGATGTTATATGCGTAATGTAAGATTGTAGTGTGTGGGGGAGGGAGGATGTTATATACGTAATGTAAGATTGTAGTGTGTGGGGGAGGGAGGATGTTATATACGTAATGTAAGATTGTAGTGTGTGGGGAGGGAGGATGTTATATACGTAATGTAAGATTGTAGTGTGTGGGGGAGGGAGGATGTTATATACGTAATGTAAGATTGTAGTGTGTGGGGGAGGGAGGATGTTATATAGCGTAATGTAAGATTGTAGTGTGTGGGGAGGGAGGATGTTATATACGTAATGTAAGATTGTAGTGTGTGGGGAGGGAGGATGTTATATGCGTAATGTAAGATTGTAGTGTGTGGAGGGAGGGAGGATGTTATATGCGTAATGTAAGATTGTAGTGTGTGGGGGAGGGAGGATGTTATATACGTAATGTAAGATTGTAGTGTGTGGGGAGGGAGGATGTTATATGCGTAATGTAAGATTGTAGTGTGTGGAGGAGGGAGGATGTTATATGCGTAATGTAAGATTGTAGTGTGTGGAGGAGGGAGGATGTTATATGCGTAATGTAAGATTGTAGTGTGTGGAGGAGGGAGGATGTTAT
>JACEFZ010014573.1:0-33784 GCA_014155875.1 Cepaea nemoralis
GAAATGAAAAGTGGAAAAAACCGGGAAATGGAAAAAATTGCCTTGGGAAAATAAGCAAAATCCATTACGTGGAAAGTCCGAATCAAAAGCCCACTGTGTGGACTTCATAAAAGGTGGAAAAGTGTCCTAGTGGCACGAAATGGAATATTGCTTGGATAGCAAATCCATTACATGGAAAGTCCGAATCGAAAGCTCACTGTGTGGATGTCATCTGCAGACTGCATACTTCTGGTTTCCGGAAGAACAGCCTATGGTGAACGGAAGGCCCAATATACGGAAGTGAGGCTAAACAGCCATGTGCAGGACGTGACGATTCCTTGGGTGAGCCCAGTACCAGAGCGCTATGTATCGGCTCTGCAAGTATGGAAGCCTCCTTGGATGGCGGGGAATGCCCATGGTCTGCCCCTGCCTTCCCTTGAGGGCTGACCAGGATCTTTGGCTGTTCTATATGGACCAGCTGGGATGGGGGATAACACCACAACAGTGAGAGTCAAACGTCCTAAGAAACCCCCGGGAAGGTTAACCCGGTCAACAAATGCCCGCAGAAGTCGGATGTGTCGGCCTAACGGCGCAAGAACGCAGCTCTGCTGTAAACAAGCACAACGCAATCACATCCGAAAAAAAAAAACTCTGGATGAACGAAGAAGAAGAAGACTGAAGAACTACAAATTTTAGAGGACAAAGTTGAAGATGCCAGGAAGACAGCAGAAAGAGAACAAACAACTGAAGCGAAAATCTCTCTCAAAGCCATCTCAGCAAAATATAAAAGAACAGTAAATCAAACAACAAGAGATTGTTGGAGGGGAAAAAAACAGAAAACCTGAACTTTTATAGGGATGGAAACAAACGATGCAAACTAGTGACAGCCATGAACAATGAATGACCTAGAAACAATCAAATAACAATTAAACAAGGAAATGCCTTGCTTACAGGAAAAAAGGCTGCAAATGCACTAATTGAACACTATGCTAGTGCAAACCACATTGATATAACAACCGAACAGAAGAAAGCAATTAAAGATAAACAGACACACCATAGTAATACAGGGATAGCAGCAGAATATATGATGGCAAATCTGAAAATGGAAGAAATTGAACAGGCAATGAATACACTAAACAAGAAGAAATCACCAGGAATGGATGGAATTACAGATGAAATGCTAATAGGACTAGGCACTAAAGCAAAAGAGAAACTAATAGCAGTCCTAAATTACAGCTGGAAGATAGGAATAGTCCCACAATCATGACAGGAAGCTATACTAATACTAGTCCCAAAGAAAGGAAAAGACCTGGAAGAACCAAATGGCTATCGGCCTATCAGTCTACTTAGCGGTGTAGGAAAATTAATGGAACGAATTATCAATGGCAGGCTAACATGGCATCTGGAAGAAAACCAACTCTTAACACCACACCAAGCAGGATTAAGAAAGTACAGATCCACTGAAGATCAAACAACCTATATAGCTCAGGAAATAGAGGATGCCTTCCAAGAGAAAAAAGCACACACTAGCGGTCTGGATAGATTTAGAAAAAGCATTTGATAAAGTATGGAAGGAAGGACTGAAAGTAAAACTGCAAAAAATGCATGTTTGTGGGAAAATGTACTAAATGGATCAGCCACTACCTTGAGAACAGAACTGCCAGGACAAAAGTACAAGGACAAACCAGCAAAATGATGCTGTTGGAGCAAGGTGTCCCCCAAGGAGGAGTTCTTTCACCAACATTATTCCTAGCATATATAAATGACATCACGGAAAATTTTCCAGCCAGAGTACACACATCCTCCTTTGCAGATGACCTAGCCATATGGACATCTGAAGAATATATTAGTACAGCTAACAGCAGAATACAGCAAGCCTTATTAGCGCTAGAGGACTGGTCAAAATCATGGCTAGTGAAGATAAGTGAGGAGAAAACAACATGCACAGTGTTCTCCCTCTCAAATAAAACTCAGCAACCTAAGCTGGTATTGAATGGAAAAATATTGCGCCATGAAGAAAATCCAAACTATCTAGGAGTTACCTTTGATCGTCGCCTGACATGGAAGACACAGGTTGAGAAAAATCGAACAAGAGCAAGGCAAAGAATGGCAATCATGAAAAAGCTTGCTGGTACAACGTGGGGAGCAGATGAGAAAGTTCTCAAGAAGTTATATACTGGACGGGTGAGGCCAGTACTGGAATATGGCATTGCAGCTTGGGCAACAGCAGCTAAGTCAAACTTTAACAAAATAAGTAGAGTCCAAAACCAAGGAATGCGAATCATAACTAGGAAGCCTGAAGACAACGCCTATTAATGAACTAGAAAAGATCACTTGTTTACAACCAATGCAGGACAGAAGAGATAGCAGAGCCCAGCAACAAGCAGAAAAATTTAGAAGATTGACAGACCACCCTATGTATAACAGGTTTAATGGTTTTGGAAAAGAAAGACTGAAGCGTAGCAACTTTGTAGAAACTGCAAAACGAAAGATTAGGGCAGATCCCATACTTAACATATCAACAGTCAAGCCCATTTACAATGCACACAACTTCCCAGCTTGGAGACAGCAGCAACTGCCTGAGATGATAGAAAACATTCTTGGTATTGAGAAAAAGAACACTCAGAATGAAACCGAAAGAAGAAAAATAACCCTCAACTACATAAAAGAACATTACCCAAGCAGCAATTAGACCCATGCATATACAGATGGATCAGCCAAAGATTCAATTAAAAATGGAGGAGGAGGAATTCTCCTTAATTTAAAAAATGGAGTGATAAAAACACAGTCAGTGGCAACTGGAAAATTTTCAAGTAACTTCAAAGCGGAGGTAGAAGCTTTGAAAACTGCAGCAGAAATGCTCTTGATGGAGGAAAATAAAGAGAAGCAAATAGCTATCTTCACAGATGCAAAGTCAGCTGTCTCAATACTGAAGAGCAAAAACAGCACAGAACTAGCTGACCTAAGAGCAGCACTCCATGGTCTATGCCAGAAATCCAAAAAAGTTGTAATACAGTGGATCCCATCACATTGCAGTATACCTGGAAATGAAGAGGCTGACAGACTAGCAAAAGAGGGTGGACGATTACCACAGCCTGACATAGACATAACCTATAATGAGGCAAAAAGGTTTATAAAAAGCACTTATAGAACCAAATGGTAATCAGAGCATCCAGGCCACCAGAAGGATGATGCATATTACAAACTCGACCGAAGAGAACAAGTAGCAATCTTCAGACTCCGCACAGGACATAACAGGCTGAAACTACCACTTGTTCAATAAACTAAAGATAGGAGATACCGATGAATGTAATTGTGGAACTGGTAAAATGACAGCTAAACATTTGCTGCAGGAGTGCCCAATATATGCAGAACAGAGAAAGATATTTTGGCCCACGCCTGCTTCATTTGAGGACAAGCTCTATGGAGATATCAACAAGCTCAAGTTGACTACAGCTTACTTTAACTACATTCAGGTTGACATCTAAAGGTGCATGACGATGTATTTAGACTGCCACACTTCATACCACAGGTATGTCGGTTACAAAAGCGTCCCAGAGGCATGAAATGGAATATTGCTTGGATAGCACATCATTACGTGGAAAGTCCGAATCAAAAGCTCACTGTGTGGGCTTCGTAAATGGTGGAAAAAGTGTCCTAGTGACACGAAATGGAATATTGCTTGGATGGCAAATCCATTACGTGAAAAGTCCGAATCGAAAGCTCACTGTGTGGGCTTCATAAAAGGTGGAAAAAGTGTCCTAGTGGCACGAAATGGAATATTGCTTGGATAGCACATCCATTATGTGGAAAGTCTTAATCGAAAGCTCACTGTGTGGATGTCATCTGCAGACTGCATTCTTCTGGTTTCCGGAGGAACAGCCTATGGTGAAAGGAAGGCCCAATATGCGGAAGTGAGGCTAAGCAGCCATGTGCAGGACGTGACGATTCCTTGGGTGAGCCCAGTACCAGAGCGCTGTGTGATGGCTCTGCAAGTATGGAAGCCTCCTTGGATGGCGGGGAATGCCCATGGTTTGCCCCTGCCTTCCCTTGAGGGTTGACCAGGATGTCTTTGGCTGTTCTATATGGGCCAGCTAATATAACAGAGTCTCTGTCTCTGTTAAGGGAATCTAAGTCGGCGTGCAAGAGAAAAAGGGTCTAAACTTCAGTGCACGCGGGAGCACCCTGGGAAAATGTAAATAACTAGGGATGCTCACGCGTGACGAAAAAAGATAGCAACGGGAGTGATTGGCCAGCAGTCTTAGAGCGAGGTCACGTTTAAGTCACCATCAAGTATCGTTGATATATCTGGACCTCTGTTATTTGTCTACGGTATTTATAAGAGTCTGTAAACCTGAAGCAACTACAATTAAATGTCATACATCAAGAGACTGCTGGAGTTATGTTATATCTGACTTCACCAATTCGCTACTCTGTAACACTAGTATTGGGGATAACACCACAACAGTGAGATTCAAACGTCCTAAGAAACCCCCGGGAAGGTTAACCCGGTCAACAAATGCCCGCAGAAGTCGGATGTGTCGGCCTAACGGAGCAAGAACGCAGCTCTGTTGTAAACAGGCACAACGCAGTCACATCCGAAAAAAATAAATCCGGATGAACGCAGAAGAAGAAGAAGAAACCCATTTACAATGCACACAAGTTCCCAGCTTGGAGACAGCAGCAACTGCCTGAGATGATAGAAAACATTCATGGTATTGAAAAAAATATCACTCAGAATGAAACCGAAAGAAGAAAAATAACCCTAAACAAAATAAAAGAACGTTACCCAAATAGCAATTGGACCCATGCATATACAGATGGATCAGCCAAAAATTCAATAGAAAATGGAGGAGGAGGAATTCTCCTAAATTAAAAAAAAAAAATGGAGTGGGAAAAAAAACCACAGTCAGTGGCAACTGAAAAATTTTCAAGTAACTTCAAAACAGAGGTAGAGGCTTTCAAAACTGCAGCAGAAATGCTCTTGGTTGAGAAAAATAAAGAGAAGCAAATAGCTATCTTCACAGATGCAAAGTCAGCTGTCTCAATACTAAAGAGCAAAACCAGCATAGAACTAGCAGACCTAAGAGCAGCACTCATGGACTATGCCAGAAATCCAAACAAGAGTTGTAATACAGTGGATCCCATCACATTGCAGTATACCTGGAAATGAAGAGGCTGACAGACTAGCAAAAGAGGGTGGACGACTACCACAGCCTGACATAGGCATAACCTATAATTAGGCAAACAGGTTTATAAAAAGCACTTATAGAACCAAATCTCCCCCGATGTGTCTCCACCTTGCCGTGGTGGGGGAGCTTGCGTGTCCCATCGACCCCATGTGCTTGCCGATGGATGAAAAACTACATATCGGACAGCATATGGGATAGGGACCAGACTAAGAGAGACACAACCTGCTGCTCTGCAGGTAGACTGAGGATAACAGTCAAAATTTAAGCTCCGGCGCACGAAGTCCAGATACTTACACAAACGCCTCCACCGATAATGGAGGTTAGATACTGGGCACGCTACATGCCCAGTTCAGATACTTGTCCGAAGGCTCTCAGCTGGGGGATATGAGGGATCCCCGGATGAGAGGGCCTGGCCGTTTCTCGCTCACTGCTGTACGGAGGTAAGGTGCTGAGCCGGCAGCACATGTAGCCTACCTCGTGAGCGAGTACTAAAAGGTGGAAAAACACCTCGGTCGCACGTTCCGATGAAAGTCTTTAACCGTACTCATGGAGTGAGTGTAGTCAAAGGTGGAAAATTGTCTCGATGACACGAAATGGAACGCCTGGCTTGCGAATCCATTACGTGGCAGACCAAAGGAAAAGCTTGCTGTGTGGAAGTCGAAATAAGAGTCTAACTTGTCTCGAACCTGAGGAAGGCTAACCTCAATTAAAAATGCCCGCTGAAGCCGGAAGTGTCAGCCTACGGGCGGCAAAATAAAAATGGCACTACGCAACTACGTCCGAGTGAAATGTCTTTCGTGACCGGAAAAGCTCTAACTAGTCTTCCCTCGTGCTAGGAAAATCTACCTTGTTTCCGAATGCCGCTCTTGCTCGGAACAGCTCTGACTAGGTAGTTCTCCTAATGTCCTTCGTGCCTGGAACAGCTCTGAAGGGCACAGAGACAAGCACATGTCCGAACCGAAAACTCGCTGAGTGGATACCGTCTGCAGACTGGCCTGGTTTGTGCGGGAGCGGCCCGTGGTGAAGGAACGCCCAATATGTTGAAGTGAGGATTTAAAGCAGCCATGAGCAGGACGTGACGATTCCCTCGGTAAGCCCAGGACCAGGGCGCTATGTGTCGGCCCTGCAAATATGGAAGCAGCCTTGGATGGCGGAAAATGCTATGGACTGTCCCTGCCTTCCTCTGAGGGATGACCGTTGTCTTCGACCGTTCCAACTTGGCCAGCTGGTTTGTAGATGGCACCACAAAAGTGAGAGTCTCCCAGGAATGCTACCTGGTCAAAAAAGCACGCTGTCGTCGGATGTGTTGGCCTACGGGTTTCGGCCCAAGGGCGCATAACAGACACACCGCAATCACATCTGGAAAAAAAAAACACTCCGGATGAACGAAAAGAAGAAGAAGAAGAAGAACCAAATGGGAATCAGAGCATCCAGGCACTAGAAGGATGATGCATATTACCAACTTGACCGATGTGAACAAGTGGCAATCTTCAGACTCTGCACAGTACACAGCTGGCTGAAATACCACTTGTTCAATAAACTAAAGACAGGAGATACCGATGAATTCAATTGTGGAACTGATAAAATGACACCTAAACATTTGCTGCAGGAGTGCCCAATATATGCACAACAGAGAAAGATATTTTGGCCCACGCCTGCTTCATTTGAGGACAAGCTATGTGGAGATATCAACAAGCTCAAGTTGACTGCAGCTTAATTTAACTACATTCAGGTTGACATCTAAAGGTGCACGAAGAAGTACTTAGACCGCCAAATTTCTTACCACAGGTATGTCGGTAGCAAAAGCGTCCCGGAGGCATTAAATAGAATATCACTTGGCTATCAAATCCATTAAGTGGAAAGTCTGAATCGAAAGCTCACTGTGTGGGCGTCATCAAAGGTGGAAAAGGTGTCCTAGTGGCACGAATTGGAATATTGGTTGGATAGCAAATCCATTTCATGGAAAGTTCGAATCGAGAGCTCACTGTGTGGACGTCATCTGCAGACTTGCATTCTTCTGGTTTCCGGAGGAACCGCCTGTGGTGACTGGAAGGCCCCAATATACGGAAGTGAGGCTAAGCAGCCATGTGCAGGATGTGACGATTCCTTAGGTGAGTCCAGTACCAGAGCGCTATGTGTCGGCTCTGCTATTATGGAAGCCTCCTTGGATGCCTATGGTCTGCCCCTGCCTTCCCCTGAGGGATGACCAGGATGTCTTCGGCTGTTCTAAATGGGCCAGCTGAGATGGGGGATAACACCACAACTGTGAAAGTCAAACCGTCCTAAGAAACCCCCGGGAAGGTTAACCCGATCAACAAATGTCCGCAGAAGTCGGATGTGTTGGCCTAACTAGGTTACCAACTAACAGCATATCACAACGAGCAATGATGTACAGACCAGATGGAAGCAGCGGAAGAGGCCGACCACGTAAACGATGGACAGGGAATAGCAGAGTCCATGGGAATGTCGATACATGAAGCCCATAAACGGGCACTATCCCGCTGTTTATACTTCACCTCGACACCGCAAGGTACAAGACGAACAAGATAAGATGAGTCTAGTGTAGAAGAACAGATGCAACATCATTGCCTGGAGGAAATGGTCTGGCTGTGAATTCGAAAGGATCTCTGCGACTCTCAGTGCTCCGAGAAAAGTGCAGGCGGACACCATTGAGAACAGCCGAAGACATCTTGGTCAGCCCAGATTGCACCTTATATCATTAGTATTAGGACTTTTCGCTTGGCTGTTGAAAATTATGACAGGACGCATATTTAGGGTGTATTTTTTAATGACTGTGCAGTGATTGAAAATATTGCCGGTCCAAGTTTTGTATTTACCTATTATGTTGCATGAACTTTACAGAGGTTGAATACAAAACTTGGACCGGCAATATTTTCAAACATTGTAGTCATTAAAAATATACCCTATAGGAATGTCCCAAGCGCTGTGATGGCGGTTCTTGACTCATCTCAACTCAACGGTTTAGTTTTCCTCTTCTTACTTTTATTCTTAGCATACCTGATCTGGGGCAGATATCGGCGAACCTCACTCTCCTCATCATCATTACGTGCCATGCCGATAAGCCACCTGACACGATCACCAGAGTCGTCGATCTACTCTGTGTTTTTGTCTCAATCATGCTACGTTGCTAAGTAATCCAGATTTTACTTCTTTGCCTTCCCCTTGTTATTTTCCCCTTATTCTTGCCAGTTGTCACCAAGTTCTCCAGTTTATTTCTTCTCTTATTGTGACCCCAAAAAATGTTACTGTCGAAGTCTAATTTTTCAAATCAATTTGCGGTTTTCATTTACCTCTTGTAGGACTTGCTCGTTTGTTTTTCTGTCTTTCCGTGGTAATCTTTGCGTGTTCCCCAGAAACTACATTTCCACAGCCATTAGATGTTGTTCAGTTTGTCTGCTCATTGCCCACGATTCACATCCAAACAAAAGTACAAGTTCTTCAGAAACACTGCATTTCGCGTGTTGTTTAACACACAAAATACTCGCTTGTTAAAATTTGCAGAAGCAATTATGATCTATCAACGCAAGCCAGAATTGTGCAAACAGAAAGACATGTTAGTCAGCTTAAAATTACCGTGGTAGATAAGTGACACTACTGTGCGAAGATGTGTATATTTCGACTTGAAGGATTTATCTAGTTAATTCACGTAAGTTGTGTGATTTCTGCAGTATGTACCTGACGAGATGCAGCGAAATATGCCAGGCAATAAATCGTGCAATCTATTGATTGTGTCTTCGTTATTCAAACATTTTATTAGTCAGTGAGTTTTCCATTTTGCAAAAGGCTACCTTTGCCAAAGCGATTCTCAGGCACCTCACATCAGATGTTAAGACAGTTCCGAGATAGTTGCCTTCCCCATTTCATAACTCATTTTCCAACATTCATACAGAAAAAACGCTCAAATATAACATTTCGGTAATTATCGATATTTCTTGTTTTTAAACACAAAAGCTACAAACAATATCTTGCACGATTTATTGCCTGGTATATTTCGCTGCATCTCGTCAGTTGAAGTCAATAAAGGAATAATACTTAAACTGAAACAATTAAAACACATAGTCAGTGGTATTGTTCGAATGTGGAACATGTTATCCCCGCGGTAATTTCAAATTATGGAAATATGTACGATGTGAGGTATTCTATAAGAAACTGTAATCTGCACACCTGCACACCGATTTTACATTTTGTTGACTTCGTATGATATATAACCCGCTCCGTGGCGAAAGTGTTACAGATGCAGTTCGTAATCCCGTATACCCACTTTCGAAACACAGTTGTGGGCAATTTGGCAGCAGATCACACTTCTTTTGTGTTTTTTTTTCGAAGTGGTATGGGTGTCGGTCGTTCAGAAAGCAATGGCAAACTACTGAACGTAAACTTGCCAAGAGATCACAACAGCAAAACATGCTGGTATTGACCTCGACGTCTTGAAAAGGACATGCAACTTTAAAAAAAAAATGATATATAACTCTGCAGTATGCGCCTGACGAGAGGAAGCGAAATATGCCATTCAATAAATCGTGCAACGTATTGTGTGTGGCATCTGTGTTTACATTCGCTATGGGAATACATTGTTTTGAATTCCTCAGGCTCAAAGACACCCCCCCCCCCACCTCCCCTGGCAGTAAATGACAGTTTTGACAGTGACAGTTATTTTCTCGACTTTGTTCACTTTTGGAAGAATCTCCTCTCTGTCTTGTTTTGATCTTACAGTGGTAGAGAGGGTTGCTCGTTTCAAGAATCATGCCGACGGTGGCGAGGCTTCCACGTCGGACAGGTCCAGGGATAGGAATTAGACGAAGAGAAACACAATCTTATCGGAGACGGATGTAATGAGCCAATAGCTTGAACGAACAAACAGCAAGCTAGTTGAATATCCTTTACCCCGGGAAGGTTAACCCGGTCAACAAATGCCCGCAGAAGTCCGATGTGTCGGCCTAACGGCGCAAGAACGCAGCTCTGCTGTAAACAGGCACAACGCAGTCACATTCGGAAAAGAAAAATCCGGATGAACGCAGAAGAAGAAGAAGAAGAAGAAGAAGAATATCCTTTACAGCACGTAGCAGTCAACCCCAGCATTTTTGCTGTTCGTGATTCCTGGGCAAGTTTACGTTTAGTGCTTTCTGAACGACCGACATCCATACCATTTCATTAAAAAAAAAACCAAAGTAAGACGGTCTGCTTCCAAATCACCCACAGCTGTGTTTCGAACGCGGTATGTGGAATTATGAACTGCGTCCGTAACACCTTCGCCACGGAGGTGAATACAATTCACTTAAAGATGATGATGAAAGAACCTTTAAATATGGCGCTTCTTTTCTTTTTTGTTTTTGCGCTCGCCCGCTTTGAACTCAAGCGTAGCCTATGCACACTATTTATAGTAGTGGTTGACTGAATTTTGCGCGAGGATTAGCTTTCCCTATTAACAGTGTCCCTCGCCATCAGGCGAACCTACTCAGACTTCAGAGGTACTTGTAATTTACGCCTCCAAGTCAAGGACGACAGGGCAACATTTTAGTCTAGCTGTCCGGTGTAGGGGATGATCCGCTTACCTCGGCATCAGCACAACGGATGTTTAAGAACACGCGTTCTTACCCATTCGACCATGCTGACCTGCACTTCTTTTGCCTAGGCCTAGATAATTTGTTTCACTGAAGTTCATTATGTTTTGTCAGGTTGTGTCCCTTATAAATTTTCTGCATATTGTATAGTAATGTTGAATAATAGCTTAAAAGAAATGCCATACTAAGCGAATGCTTTGTTTTAAATATTTCACGTTTTAATGACTTTGCTCATTTTTAGAGTAGAGAGACAGAAGTCTTGGTGATGTCAAAGAAATAGATTTTGCCTAAATGTGCAATTAAAGTAAATGACGATATTTTGGAGCAAGCGCAGAAATTCATATATCTAGGTACAACAGAATAGGACAAGCAAAAACTGCATTCTATCAAATGAAGAATGTTTTGTGCAATAAGACAGTGTCCTTGAAAGTTAGAAAAAGAGTTCTTGCATGTTACATAGAACCAGTTAAACATACGGCTGCGAATCGTGGACAATTAATAAACAGACGAAAAAATACCGGGAAGCCTTTGAGATGTGGTTTTATAGAAGGATGCTGAAAATTAATTGGACAGCCAACATAAGCAATCTCGACATTTGAGGGTAGCTGAGTCTAAAACATCTGACGGCTGTGGAAATGTGGTTTTTGAGGAGAATGTAAGGAATACCATGTACAGACAGAGAAACCAATGATCTAGTCCTACAAGAAGCAAATGAAAATCGTACACTGATTAGAAGAATTAGACGTAGACAGTCAACATTTTTTGGGCATGTATTGAGAAAAAATAAATTAGAGAACTTGGTGACGACTGGTAAGATCGATGGGAAGAGAACAAGGGGAAGGCAGAGAAGTAAGTACCTGGATGGCTTGGCCATGTGGACAAACTACGTGGCATGGTCAAGACAAGAATACTGAGCTGATCCACGACTCTGGTGATCGTGTGAGATGGCGAATTATGACCGCTCACGATTATCGGCATGGCACATGATGGATGGATGGAGTCTAAAAGACAACATAGCGCAAACATCAGAAATAAGCAGTCATCGTTTTTTGGCCATATTATGAGAAGACAAAGACTGGAACATGTTGTGACAACCGGAAAAATCTGCAGAAAGAGAGATAGAGAAAGACAGCGTAAGAAGATTCTTGACAATCCTGCGTCATGACACGGGAGGGAGTCAACACATGAATTGATCAATTCCATCGGAGACCGCAATTTATGAATCGCCATCGCAAGCCGACAAGGCACTGGATGATGATGATTCTGGGCAATAATCAAGTAGATTTATTTGGTTGTTTCGGGATTTGAGATTTAAATATTGAGCACAAACCACTACTGGCAACGCTGATCGTATTCTGGTATGAACCTAAGGCCTATCCACGTCAATGTAAAGTAAATGTTTGTAATTTATTAGTAATTCTATTAGTCGTTCTCCGTGTTTCTGACTCATGCTGTAGCACCGCCTTAACATTAGAGTCAGTTATGTCACTTGTGAGTGTTCTTATAATTCAACTTCTCTCAATCTTTGATTGAAAATTAGACTTTTGAGTTATTTGGTTGTTTCGGGAATTGAGGTTTGAAGATTAAACACAACCGCTGATCGTATTCCAATACGAACCTAAGGCCTTGTCCATGTCAGATTGGAAGCACTAGACTCGAGTTTCATCTTCGTTTGAGCTCGTCGGTAGTGCATATCCCAGACCGGACCCGAATTCCGGAGCACTGGTGTGTGACCATTAGACCATGTGGCTCACATTAGACGCGACCAAATTATCATACTAGAATATCACGTTACCCATTGTAGGCTATAGCTCAAAGTTTGCCCGATCGCCGCGACGTGGCCCCGAATGATCAGGTCTTCCCGATCTGGCGAAACTCGAGTCGAGTCTAGTGCTTTGAACCCGAAGTGGCAAGGCCCAAGGTTCGAGCCGGAATACGATCAGCAGTATCAGTATCAGCGATTGCCAGTAAAGGTTTGTTCAATGCCTCAATTCGATTTAGCCATTACCCCTACCCCGTTAAACTTCAAAGAGAAGTTATAGTTAGGGTCCATCCCCGACTCAGAATGATAATCCTGGGTTTACCCTCACAGGCTTATTAATCCGAAGGTGTTTGTTGTCCATACGGGATACTGGACGTGTTACATGCAATATGCCTCTATCTTCAAAACACATTTTGTTGCCTCGGTACTACTTTCCACTAGTAGTTATAATACAAACTCATTCCGATCAATTTAAGAAAATCATTTGAATAATTATTTTTAATTTCTCAATGTTATACTTATGTGTTAGTTACAAGAATAACTCGATTTAAATTTTAATTTATTAAAGCCAAAACCAAAATATAAATACTTATAGCACTATTTCTTTACAGCGGACTTGAACACTTCCGTAGAAGTGACTGTGACTTCTGTTTGTGGCAGACGTGAAAGTGAAAAGGCACGGCGGAGTTAAGGTGGTCGTGGGAAGGTGACTGCACAGCCAAACTCTGGATATTTATTTCTGTATGTTCCATATTTTCCTTGTGGATTACCCCTGAGCACCTGTAACTTTTACGCCAACCGTTGCGATTTGGAAATTTAAGAAGAAACTCCTGAAGGCCGTGGAGGTAAGACTTTGAATCGTCGGTAGACCCAGCTGATCAAAAATCAAAGTGACAACAAAGATTTACATTTTATATATCAAATCTATCTTAATTGTTAAATTGTTAGATGAAGTAAAATAAAGTTTATGGTAAAGTTTATTATAAACACTTAGATAAAACACTAATTTTTATAATTGATACTGATAGATAATTCTATATAAATTGTTAATGTTAATAAAGAAAATGTATGAATGATGGGCGATGATAACAGATAATCGACCAGAGAATGAGAAATAACATGAGTTTTATCTGGTCGACTGCTCACATATTTGCTTGGGAGAGTCTATTCTCAGGGCCCTGCGAATAGACGCTTTGTTTATTCACAGGGCCCTACGAAGGGCCCTACAGCTACCCATCTACCTGCGTACCTACTCATCCACCTACCTGCCTAGCTACCCACATACCTGCTTACTTAACTACCTACCTGTCTACTTACCAACATATCTACCTATCTAACCATCTATTTGTCTAACAACCCATCTACCTGCCTACTTAACCACTTTCGTGTCTTTTTCGGGATTTTTTTCTCGTGGACCTGTAGTAATAAATTTCCCCTGGTCTCTGGGTAGTGAGTTCGGACGCCCGTGTGTATTAATTTCGAGTTAAAAATCTACTACAGGATCCTCGCCGATGCTACGGAGTGCGTGCACTGAGCTGAGTTTCTCCAGACGCAGGTTTGAGTTAGGAGGAGAACGGAGCACTTGTGGGTTGCACCTGTGTGCCGTGATGTTGATCCATCGACTAAACAAAACTAAAACTTTCGTGTCTAACTACCCACCTACCTAACCAACTATGACTAATACAAAGAATTATCGGCGAAGCAACGGAGTACGTGCTTTGTGCTCGATACTTTTGACAATAGCCAGCGGGGAGAGAATGAAGCGGAGGAGAAGAGGTAGGGGAGAGGGGAAGGAAACGGAAGAAGAGGGCTGGAGCCAGAAGGGGTAGAAGGAAAACGGATCAGTTTGGGACTCAAAAATGTGTGGGTTGGGTATTGGAATTGCCGTAGTGCAAAGCAACGAGGACCAATACGATTGACATTTGACTTTCATCCAATTAATTGCTGAACAATTTAAAAAAAAAATGTCCGGCAAGGAAACGAACGATTGACATTTGACTTTCATCCAATTAATTGCTGAACAATAAAAAAAAAAAATGTCCGGCAAGGAAACGAACCTCGAGCTCCCGCCCATCTGGCGGGGACACTATCAACTATGCCACTGACGACACGTTTTCCAATCAACGAAAATGTATAATATAGCCGCAAACTTACGTTAAATCACGTGACCAGCCGTGCCCTGCGAATAGACGCTTTGTTTATTCGCAGGGCCCTACGAATAGACACTTTCTATTTGCTTTTATAATAAATATAAGTAACATAACAGCCGGAGTGTTATCTGGGGCCATAAAGGATAGGAAGCAGAGAATAGTAACAATGTAACCTAATTATAATAATATCATGTATGTCGTAAGAGACGAGTAAGGCAGGAGGATTGGTGCGAGGCCGGCCTTCCCATCCCTTGACAACTTTAGCCTCAAAATATTCAACTTAAATGGCTACAAACAGTTTAGGTGTGATTCGGTCAAAGCCTCAAAGGTGTACTCCATTTGGAGGTGAAAGGCAGAACAAGAAGAATATACGAAACAAAACTGATTCTGTAGAAGAATTGACATTATATAATTGTAACAAATAGAGTAGGTGAGATCTGTTATAGTCTGTCCAGAAATGAATGCCTCCATTCACGATCAGTTATTTTGAAAACTGTCTGTTGCATCGTTATGAAATTTTTCCTGCCGTCTTATATTTACCCCCACCCAAGGAATATGTCTTTGATAGGTCCAAAAGCACCTTAAATCATGGAAAGCAGTGACATTTCTTTGATCTTTTGGTGAAAAACTAGTGATTTCTCACTAACAAACTTGTTTTACAGTAATGCTCCGTTCCACTACGCGAGGCTCTTGTCATAAGGCCAATCCCATGTCCCACTAGAAAATTAACTATTCAGTGCTGTTTCCGTTTGAAGACATAATACATATAATAATGTGCACTTCATCTCTGACCCGTAAATTATATACCGCATATAAACAAACTTTGAAATCTGCTGTACAATCTCCAGAGCAAAATATTTTGTTGGTTGGACATAATGATAAGGTTATATGCTAAATCTCATTTTCCCTCAGTTGGTTACTGAAATATGGAATTTTATATTGGGGCAGATAAAAGTAAACAGACTATAGTTACATCTAAACATAAACACCTGCTGGTTAAGGATTCTCCATTCCCATAGGGGTCTGTACACAGATTTTTTTATAAGTTGTGTTAATGGGAATAGAGAAATAAAACTTACACACATTGAGAAAACCTGAAGCTATTAAATTATTATAGTTAGATTCACTTATCTGGAACCCACAAAACAGAAGAAATAGTCAATCAATCAATCAGGATCAGGTGCCGTCTCCACAATGAAGGTTGGCTGCAGTGGATCTCCAACACTGTCTCTCGCCCCGACTGTATATTCTGTCAGGCTGATGTTCGTCCATCTCTTGATATTATCTTCCCACGTGAATCGTTGTCTACCTCTTGCTTGCTTGCCCTCAACCTTGCCCTCCAGTATGGTTTTTATAAGAGTATCATGTCTTTAATGTGGCCAAAATATTTCACTTGCCTCCTGTTTATTTCTGTCATCAACTCTCTCTTCATTCCCAGTTTTTCTAGAACCTCTGCATTGTTTTTGTTTCCATGAAATACGACATATTCTTCTGTATATCCACATTTCCTGGGCTTCTATTTGACTTTCTAGTTGCTTGCTCAATGTCCAGGCTTCCGTGCCATATGTTGAATATACCTTGCATTTGATAATTATAATTTTTAATGCGATGTTAATATCTCTAGATGTTAATACTGATTTCATGCCATTGTAAGCATTTTTGGCCATTCCTCTTCTCTTTTTGATTTCTATTTCACTTCTGCCATCATCTGTTATTATATGTCCAAGATAGGAGAAACTTGTTACATGTTCTAGTATCTTCCCGTTTACTGTGATGTTCACTGTGATTAAGAAATAGTGGGAGACCCAAAATACACATGAAGAAGAGAATGAAAGAAAGATATGAATAATATTGGGAGGACATGGAGAGAGCTGCAGGAGCTAGCAACACATAGAACTTTGTGGCTTGAGTTGGTTCAGGGCGTATGCACCAATGGAAAATAAACAGCAAGAGGAGGAGAGCTAGTTGAAGGGATGTTACCTCTTCTGTGGAGTTGTTGAAAGTTTCCTCTGTCGCAGAAAAATAAAATGTCTCTCTTTTTGTCATTTGGGTGTGTAATATAGAATCTTCTCCCTTCCTTTCTCTAGCTTCTGTTGTGAGAGAGTTCCGTGAAGACATGTGCCATATGCTTGTAAGATACTGCTTTTTAAGCGTACAAGGTGTCAGAGAAGTACACATACATATGTACATACATCTGAAAGAAGGGTTTAAAGGCAAGAGGCTGGACTTCATTGCACCGACTTTATCCTTCATGGCTTGGTCTCATTGCGCAGAGTGGCCTGCCAAAAACATTGTATAGAGCATTAACTCTGTAGCCTCAGGAGTCTGAAAGGACATTATACTGGGAGAGTTTATTCGCAACCAAGTTGCGAATACACGAAGTGTCTATTCGCAACCAAGTTGCGAATAAACAAAGTCTTTATTCGCAGCAAAGAGTAGACAAACAAGCTGTGGGAAATCCATAAACAATATGGAGTGGGTACACATCTAACAAACCAATGTAGAAGCTTATACAATTAAGCAGCCATGTGCGGGGAATGCCAAAGTCTGCCCCTGCCTGAAGTCTTCTGCGTTCATCCGGAGGTTTTTTTCGGACGTGATTGCGTTGTGCCTGTTTACAGCAGAGCTGCGTTCTTGCGCCGTTAGGCCGACACATCCAACTTCTGCAGGCATTTGTTGACCGGGTTAACCTTCCCGGGGTCCTGAAGTCTGAGTGGGTTTACCTGATGGTGAGGGACAATGGTAATAGGAAAAATAATCCACATGCAAATATCAGTCCAGTGCACTCTCCAGTAGTGGCAGCTATTAGTAGTAGCACGTATATTGACAACGCTTGCGTTCAAAGCAAATGAACAAACAACAACAACAAATTCAGATATCCTATAATCCTGTCATGATATATTTGATATCTCTGTGTCGATCAATATGTTTCAGTGAATTAATCCTGACACTCTGATGTATGGCTTGGTTTGGCAAATCAACAGAATGTGTGTGTGTGTGTGTTTTTTAAAATAAATTTCCGGGCAATTTTACGCTCAGTAGTTTGCCATTTCTTTCTGAACTACCGGTACTCATACCTCTGTATGAAAACCAACGCAAGGCGGTCTGCTTCCAAATCGCTGCAGCTAGGTTTCGAACGCGGTGTGCCGGATTACGAAATGCATTCATAACCACTTCATTACAGACCCGGCGACTGTTCATGTTTGTTTCAGAAGGTACAGTTAGTTGGATGTCTTTTACAGGACATCACAATCAACCACAGAATTTATTGGAGAAGGTTAATTGAAGCGCCTTTCCTCGTTTCCTACCGGTTTACCGGATAAATAATTACTATCAGTTACCAGTAAGTTAGCTAATATCGTCAAAATGCTGAATAACTGTCTTTGTACATAGTTATCTTGTGGCTTTCACTTAATTAATTTCTGAAAAATGAAAAAAAAAATAAAAAATTCACAGGTAAAATGCTGAATAACTGTCTTTGTACATAGTTATCTTGTCGCTTTCACTTAATTAATTTCTGAAATCGAACCAGGGTAACGTTACAAGCAGAGATGCTTACCGCTTTGCTACTGGGACCACGATGAAAGTTTAACACAAATGTCTAATATAACCAAACACATGTCCCGATGACGTCACGTATATCACATGACTAGCCTTTGGTTGCGGATAAGTTGAGAATAGACACTTCGAATTATACTCATGAATTGATTGACAGAGTTGGAAATGAACCACGACCTTCAGAGTGCGAGGCAGACGTCTTTAATACTTCACCATGTAGACATATATGTATACATACATCCTCTGGAATATTCTCATCTCATCATCTCATCTCACCTTGTTCCTCTTGTACCTATGGTGTCGAGGTGAAGTGTAAACAGCGGGTGAGTGCCTGTTTATGGGCTTCATGTATTGTGATTCCCATGGACTGTGCTGTTCCCTCTGTCCATCGTCTCCGTGGTCGGCCTCTTCTTCTGCTTCCATGTGCTGTACATCTTTGCTTGTTGTGGTTTACTGTTAGTTGGTAACCTAGTTACATGGCCAAACCCTTTTATTGACTTGCTGCCGTCTAATAAAATCTAGCTCTGCTATACCCCCATTTTAGTCCTGATTTCTTCATTTCTGATTTTCTCTCTTCTTGATACATTGAGTAGTCTTCTCAGGAATCTCATTTCTGTTGTAAGTTTTCTTTTCTCTTTTTTCTGTCATTGTCCAGGTTTGGCATTGGTAGCATAGAGTTGGTAGGAAGAGTGTGTTGTAGAGTGCTTTCTTAATAACTAATGATATGTGTTAGTTCTTTAGTATTGGTTATGGGTCTATATCCATATGTTTCAGTCGGATTATACTTCTTAGTTTTTCTAGGTGCAGTATGAAAACCCCCTTGCTTGGCCAGAGCCCCATTGGCCCATCATGGTTTCCCGGTTTACACCACAGGGAGGTGGGGTTGACATGTGTAGTCTGTGGGTCACCGGCAGGCTACTAATTTTCACTTTTCACCCCTCTTGGGAGAGGCTAGCCGATCCTAACCCTGCTAGCTTATGGGCTAGGCGCAGTCTACACCCTGTAGACCTCTGGAATATTGTGAATTTTAATTCTATAAGATCGGTGCATTGGCATTTGGGCTGTCCCACAAAAAGTCCTTGCATCTTTTGGAGCGAGGTCTGCTGTAGACAACATTATTTTCAAACCCATACCCTTCTTCTCCTCCTCTCTGGTACCAAAGTGTCATATCCATGGAATGTCTTCCTCTGCAAGCACAGAAACCTACAGATTGTGCAAGACCAGTTCTGGAGCTTTACATCTGCAAAGAGGTGTAAAAGGGCATTTAGTTAGTCTTTCCTCTTGAGCCTAAGGCGGCGCATAGGGCAGAAGTCCTGTCTCTCCATGCCTGGCGGTTCGCTGCTACCTGTTGTAGATCTTGGATGTTTACTTGGCCATTGAATGAGCCTTCTCTAATGATGGTTCTACGCAGGGTCTCTCTTGGTCTTCCCCGTTTTCTTTTCCCTACCGGTGACCATATGAGGGCTTGGTAGGGGAGTCTTGTCTTGTCCATTTTGAGTACATGTCCGATGTAGTTCCAACGGCGTCTTCTTATGAAATTGGATACTGTATCTTGCTTAGTCTCTTGTCTTATTTGCGAATTGGTTCTGAATTCTGTCCAGTGGATGTTTAGAAGTCTTCTAAGACATTTGTTCTCAAAATTGTCTAATGTTTTATCTAAAGCTACCGTTGATTTCCAACTTTCACATCCATACGCTAACACTGGAATCACACAAGAGTTGAAGATTTTAAGTTTTGTGTGTTTGCTGAGTGTCTTTGACTTCCAGATGTTTGACAGTTTATTGAAGGCACTAGATCATTAAAGGGCATTAATAGATCATAATTTAGCTGTTGCGAGAGCATAGGGCTGGTTCACTTGCCTGCCAGTCCAATGGTCATGTTTTCAACTCCCCATACAGGCATATGTTACAAATTGACCTTGGCTTCCACTTTGACTCAGTCTAAAATGGATACTCTAAAAAGGTGCATGAAGAAGTTCTTAGCCTGCCACAATTCATGCTGCAGATATGTCGGTGGCAAAAGTGTCCCAGTGGCATGAAATGGAACATTGCTTGGCTAGCAAATCTATCATGTGGAAAATCCAAATCCTCGCGGCCAGCAAACGCCAGCAGAAGTCAGATGTGTCAGCCTAAAGGCACAGTAGGTCTGATGTAAACAGGCACAATGCAGTCACATCAGAAAAAGACTCCGGATGAACGCAGAAGAAGAAGGAGAAGAAATGGATACTCGGGAATGTGATAGGAAGTAATGGCGGCCAATATGATGTTGACCAAATCACTTGTTAAGTGCCAATAGGTCTATACAAATATAGGGCTACCACCTAACGTCCATTATGTCTCAGGGCATGTGAATCACTATTAACAGGCCAGGATTCAGCACAGCACATACAGACTGGCCGCGATTAGGCCCAAGTTGGTTTAGTTTCCCGCACGGGTTTCAGATGTTTCAGTGCGAACTGTATACGTTATCTTTGCTCATGTAATGGTTACCGGTCCCTGTGATATCACTACAGCGATAACAGTCGTGATAAGTAGATGGGATACGGTGATCTTTGATAGACTTCTCTCAGTCACATCCTCGTTTGAACAACTTATTGGCACGTGGAGAGATACATCTATTGAAGATTGCGAGATATGGAGAAGTATGATCACCTATGCCTGTTGGTAAGGCACCAGATAATGATACAGTAACCTGTGGAATAAGAAAAAATAAATGTCTTTTTGGTGTATTGGGTATTAAGTGCTAGTACAATTTTGTATAGACCAATCAGCATTAAACTGATGATGTGGTCAACATGACGCCAGCAACTTTTGACTTCTATGGCATTTCATGGTACCATGAATTAGGCTGGGTGGACCCAGGAGCTCAGGTAAATAAACATATCCAGATTAGTGGGAATTCAAACACATGACCCCAGCACCGCCAGGCACGTTTGCTAGCCACTGCAAAACAAGGGCTCAATGTGTGTTATAGAGTACGTTCAACTACTATCTATACAGTACAGAAGGAGTTACATTATTAACTAGGAAAGTGTATTGTAAGTTGACTACTGGCTGGAATAGAAGTAGTTTACTCCTTGGATGGCAGGGAATGCCCATGGTCTGCCCCTGCCTTCCCTTGAGGGCTGATTGGGATGTCTTTGACTGTTCTAAATAGGCCAACTGGGATGGGGATAACACCACAACACTGAGAGTCAAATGTCTTACGAAACACCCAGGAAAGTAACCCGTCCAACAAATGCCTGAAGAAGTCGGATGTGTCGGTTGAAAGATTCAAATATCACAGCTCTGCTATAAACAGGCACAATGCAGTTACATCTAAAACAACATTCCGGACGAACGCAGCAGAAGAAGAAGTTTACAAAAGTAAGAGATGCATGCAGTAACTAACAGGGTTGGTCTAGGCTACACAGTAACATTCAGTGGATATGTTGATGCAGAGGTAAAGAAAAGAATCGCCAAATCAGAATATTATTTTGCTAGAATAAGTAACGTCATGAATAATATAAATATAACAAGCACAACAAAGTCCACATATTAACAAGCTGTGTATGCCAATAAAGATCAATTGGTACTCTGTGGGTTCTTTCCTTCAGCTTTAAATTTGTCTATAACTGCAATGTTGTCTCTTGTATGAATTTATCTATGTCTTGTAGTTCATCTTCCATTGTTGTTTCTCTGTGCCAGAAGGTAAGCCCAGATATGTCATATTTTGGGCAGTCTTGGATATATGATCTGCTGTCTGCAGTGCCAATCCACATGTGCACATGTGCTGATTCACCAATCTTGAATTTCGTATACATGTGCTTGTGTGATTTATTGTGTCCTGTTCTGAGGCGCAAAATAATGATTTGTTCTGGTCTGTCCATAAGGTGGTAGTCATCTTGAGCAGGTTTTCGTGGTTTTCTGATTTGATAATTCTTTTTTTTTCTTCAGATTGTTCTTCTATTGCTTCTTCCTTAGCTGATCGATCTGCTTTTTCAATTCTGGGTATTCCACAGTGGAATGGTATCCACTGTATGGTAACCTTATGCTGGCTGCCAAGTTCAGAAAGTAGTGTCCATAGTACTGGCAATTTCCCAGTCAGGAACCCCTCAAGTACAGATTTTGCAACTGTCAGTAGCACTACAGGTTATGTACCAAGGCTGGTATTTAGTAGTTTCTGGTATTTAGTAATTTCTCTTTTGCTATCTTCATTGCCTGGATTTCTGCATCATAGCTATGGCAGTACTTTCTATTGGTACTCTGGCCGAGTCCCTGGTATTATTAGGGTATTCAATAAAGTAGAATAATGTATTCTATGTACACTCCCGTGCCTCCATTTTGAACAGCATTTTGTGCTGATCTATTTGTGGAGACTCAGGTCCAGAGGTCCTGTGGGTTTTGTCTATAATCTGTGGGTGATGTGGTCAGTACCACGCCGGCCGTTTTTACCTCCAAAGCCAATTCCCCGTACCCATTTTCGGCTGATTGAACATGGGAGCCCATATTGATTAGAAAATCTGCCCAGTGTGGGTACAAACCGATGACCACCGGGCCGCCAGTCGAGCATTTGACCACGATGCTACCGCGTCTCCCCAAATAAATATGTATAAAATAAATGAGGACATTTTACATGCCCTGAGGCTATTGGCTATCTGGTGATGGCCTCATATTTTTATATGGACAATCAATGAGTGATGAGGTCGGTCTCATATTGGTAGCCTTTACTTCCCATGACATTTCATGGTACACAGTTTAGGTTGTGTTGCCCTGAGTGTCCAGGTCAATTTTAAAATATCCGCCTCAGGGGGGATTCGAACACATGCCCACGTGTGCGGCGGACACGAGCGCTAACTGCTGTGCTACCGCGGCTCATATTAGGATTTAAATGGCCAATTAAAAAGCAAATCCCGAAGCAGGAACCCCGCCATGGGTCATCGCATTCTGTAGGCCTGAGAACGTAGAAATACCTGGCCAGTTTTCCCTCCTGTAGCAAGCGACAAGCCCAGGAGTCGAACCCTCACCCGGCCGCACTCATGCTGTTGTCAGCACAATTTAATAACATACAACTGGCCTGCGCTGTGACAAAGGGATTACAGACGCAATTCGCAATCCCGCATACCACGTTCGAAACACAGCTGCCGGCGATTTGGAACAACACCGCCTTGCGTTGGTTTCAAACAGTGGTATGAGTGCTGGTTGTTCAGAAAGCAATGGCAACTACTGAACGTAAATTGCCAAGAAATCACGAACAGTCAACAATGCTGTGGTTGACTTCGACGTCATGTAAAGGATATGCAACTAACTATATATAAGTGGAAGTTTAATCTCGTTTTTTGTGTTGATACTTAAATGACCGATGCACTCTTACTGGCTAAGACACTGTGCCTTACACAAGACAGGTAGGAACCACACGCCCTTTCCCCGCAGATAACTGCTGTATTATTTATTTGCATAGCGGGCGTCGGCCGTAAAAAGTATGAAAAGTCTGGTTTATATTGTACCGGGGCGGGTTGGCTTTCAGAGCATGGTTTCTCAAACTGTGGGTCATGGACTTCTGAAGGTATTTGTCAACCAGCAGGGACTCGTGGCATGTCTAAATATGCCATATCGTCCCCTAGAAGATGAAGAAGAATATTGATACTACAGTTCTAGTCGCCAGTTGGGTATGAACACGTCTGTTCCGTCCTCTATCACGTTTCTTCCCGCTATTTCAAATTGGGTCCCTGATACCATCAGTCGTAGCCACATGTTGTTCCAAATGACAATCTCAAGAGCCCTAGTAAATTTCTTGAGGATTGTGAGAACCAAATTGGAAGTTACGTGATTCATCATCTTTAGGTGGCTTGCCAAGCGGCTACCTTCACAACCATTTGTAATTTGTGTCATTGATAAATTCGGCACTTGATGATCGTCTCCCGTTTGACTCTACATTCCGTCTGTTTGCCCGCCTTTTCTTTATGTCTGTCTGTCCTGCTCTCTCTCTCCTCTCTCTCTCTCTCTCTCTCTCTCTCTCTCTCTCTCTCTCTCTCTCTCTCTCTCTCTCTCTCTCTCTTACATTTCTCTTTCTCATCTCTGTCTCTCTTACATCTCTCATTCACATCTCTGTCTCTCTTAAATCTCTCTCACATCTGTAGCTCTCTATCTCTCTATCACACATATCTCTCACATCTGTAACTCTCTCTCTCTCTCTCTCTCTCTCTCTCTCTCTCTCTCTCTCTCTCTCTCTCTCTCTCTCTCTTTATCACACATCTCGCTCACACCTGTCTCTTACATCTCTCACTCACATCTTTCATTCAGATCTCTCTCTCCTGCACATCCCCCCTCTCTCACATCTATCTCCCCCCCTCCTCCCCCCCCCCCTCTCTCTCTCATCTATCTCTGTGTCCTCTCTGTGTCTGTCTAAGCGAGAAGACCTTTCCTACTTTCCTTATTCTCAACAGATTGATGTTCCCATGTTAAGTCCTCTTACTTGTAAGAAAGCAACATGGAGTTCACATTTAATTAAGCGAACAATTGGGAACTTTAAAAACACAGAGAGAAGAGAAGTAGAAACGGATATGAATAATATGGGGGAAGCATGGAGTGAGCTGCAGGAAAAAGCTAAGACCCATCAGCCTGGCGTGAGTGGGTTGAAGGCATGGCCACTCCAAGGGCAATACCGGGCAGAAGAAACCCATTCATGTTGTCATTGACTTTTGGTTGAGTCATTTGATTAAAATTATATATATATATAACGAAGACACAAATTATAGATTTATTGCGTCATCCCCTCGAAAGGTTAGCTTGATAAATAAATACCTAGAGCTTAGGGACTGTAGTTACGTTTGGATTTGGTTTCAGCTGTTGGCACTGGCGCTTTATAAATCCTGTGGAGTACCCTTTCAGGTGTATAGCTTCCTAGCACGGTCAAACAGGGTTTAAATTTACGTATTGGCCAGTCCATGTTCCTTTGCGGTACACCGATCTTTAAATTCTGTCGTCTGCTCTACGTCTCATTAGGATATCCAGGAACGGCAACGCTTCGTTGTGTTCGTGTTCCATAGATGATATTTTTATGCACCATATTCATTATGGCCTGGAACGATGTTGCTTGTAGCTCGTCTGTGGTGATAATAATCTCCGGAGATATGCTCTTCTGTTTGCGAGCAATCTCCCATGCTTCCACTGTGCGAATCTCGCGACCACAGAATAGCCCGCCGGAGATATTGTTCGTCTTTTGCGGGACAAATCTCCACAGAGAATGCTAACTGACTACTGAAATAAGTAAAGAACTATCACAATAGTGGTATTAGTGATATATATATATATATATCTATATAGATATATATATATATATATATATATAATATTATATATATATCTATATCTATTAACTTTTGTTAGTAAGTTTGTGATTGGTATCTGTGAGAGTTTACAGGAATCAAAGAACTTTATCAGCAGCTGGAGGACATTGCATTGAACGCAGTGATGACTACATCGAAAAATGATAGCATTTGTTCTTTACCTTTTCAGAATATATTTCTCTTTCTCTCTCTCTCTCTCTCTCCTCTCTCTCTCGTCTCTCTCTCTCTCTCTCTCTCTCTCTCTCTCTCTCTCTCTCTCTCTCTCTCTCTCACACACACACACACACACACACACCAATTTCCTTTGTACCTCTAAAATCCTCCTAGTGGATTCGCCTGATTGCTAGGGCCACTGGTAATAGAGAAGAGGTAATCCACACTCAAAAAATCAGTCCAGTGAACTAGAAGTATTAAGTAACGCGCATGGACTACGCTTGAGTTAAAAGCGAGTGATCGCACAATCTATTCAGTGGTTTGCTTATAGACACCGGAAATACACGCGTGTCTGAGTCTGCAGTATTCCGGGTTTCCACCACGAAGTAACTGTGCGTAGTGATACACCATACGTTGCACATGTGTCCCATGACCTCTGCAGCTGACATTGCACCACAGAGAACACTAACAAACCATATACGCAGCCCAGCTGTAGCTAAGTTCATTCTATAGCAAGCAGCTTACCATACCAGTTCCTGCCAACATGCCCCGAATATAACATATGTAGGCCTTCTGGTCTAAAGAAACAATTGTGGAAATTATACTTATGGACCATTGCAAAAGACGACAAGTTTATACAAGGGACAATATTGCAGATATAGGGAATAAATTTCAACCCAACGAAAGAAGAGAAAGAAAAAGACGTTGTTCCTACAATACACGACCAAACCACGTTTAGTTTTCTGTACGCCTTCATGTCCGGAGTTATTCATCCAACCCACATTTTCTCCATAAATAACACGTTTATGCAGAAAATAATCGTTTTGGTCATGTAGGAAGTTAGCCGTCATCCCAGTATGGCTTTATGTTGTAGGATAAGTTAGTTGTCTTTTTCGTAGTTTTTTTTATTTTTTTAAATGTAGCTGTACGTGTCGTTTAGATTTTGTGTTCTGCCGATGACGTTCTAGTCGTAAGGACTTCATTTCCGAATCTGTTCTGTCACTTGTGGTTGTGTTCTTGTAAGGCTGACTAATTCTATTTCCCAGTGTTGTTGAATTAGTCATTGTGTCTTCCCATTGTTCTTGAATTAGTCATCAGTGGCATTCCAATAGACCCTACAAATAGCCATGTGAAGTAAAGTATTCATCTCTCTAAGCGGAACGCCTACGTATGCCATCGGAAAACATCCACATGAAGTGGCCGTTACAGCTCTCGTTTTTGTCAGTTGCATGCTAACAAACCTAGGTAAATCATCGTCACCGTCATCATTTAGTTTCTTAGTCTTTCGTTGGCTTGAAATGTATTGCCTCTATAGGCATTGTTATTCTCTCTCTCTCTCTCTCTCTCTCTCTCTCTCTCTCTCTCTCTCTCTCTCTCTCTCTCTCTCTCTTTCTTTCTCTCTCTCTCTCTTCTCTCTCTCTCTCTCTCTCTCTCTCTCTCTCTCTCTCTCACACACATACACACAGAGAGATAGAGATATATACAGTGCAGACCTGATAAGGCGAACACACCTGGGGTCCAAGAAATAGTTCTTCTTATAAGAAATCCCTCTCATAAGAGTTCAAGCCAATAGTGATGCATTTACAACGTACAATACAATATTGTTCTTCACAACAGAAATTCGCCACATCCGAGATCGCCTTAAGCGGTTTGCTGATAACATCAGATGCAAGATGCACAATAGAGATTAAGAAGCAAAAGCTGCATTCCAGAAAGCGAAAATTACCTTATGCAGTAAGTCACTAAAATTGACTGCAAGAAAGATTAAGTGGTTTATAGAACATGTTTTGCTGTACTGCAGTGAATCAGTGTAAATGGACAAATTAGAAAGAACATGGAAGCAATAGTAATGCGGTTCCTAAGACAAATATTTCGAATTCCTTGGACTGCTAGAGCAACTAACAACGATTGTCTGAAAGGAGGCTAATGAAACTAGAACATTGTGATACAACAATAATAAAGAGACAAACAGCTTTCTTTGGTCATGTGATGAGAAGAGATGCAGTGGAAAACATCGTGACAACTGGAAAGATCGAGGGGAAAAGAGTTGGAGACAGACAAAGAGAAATTATGCTGGATGGGCTGAGGCGGTGGCACGGAGGGATATCAGCAGCAGAGTTGATTCATAACACCAAAGACCGAAATCTGTTGAGAGATATGAACGCCTACTCCAGCTGGCAGGGCACTTGATCATAATGATGATGATGATTGCTTTCAGTTTTATTACGCGACACAAAATTCCTTAGGTATCTCTTATGTTAACAAATACTCGTACTATCACATAGATGTGAAAAGTTAATGATTTCACATGTTTACTAGACTACAATATAATGAGTGAGGGTGTAGGTTCACTTTCTCACACCGTTTCCCCCGCAAATCATCTTGTTTGGATTGGAATCGATTTCATGACACATAGCAGGCGAGTTAGCGTAGTTGATAGGCAGTTACACTGATACTACCATGAGTGCGGTCGGGCGAGGTTTCGATGCCTGCGTTCGTCGTCTCTCTAAGTGAGGGAAAGACTGGCAACTTAATCTTCCATGCATTCAGGCGTACACAGTGATCACATGACAAACCCATTTCAAGTTCCTGCTTTGGGACAACATTTGTTCCCCATTACATTTGCAGCTACTGAGTGTTTGTAAAGTTTCACTACACTTTGTATGTAGAACAAATGTGAGAAATGAAGTACATGATGTTATCAAAACATGTGCAGGTCAGCATGGCCGAATGGATAAGAACGCGTGTTCTTAAACATCCGATGTGCTGATGCCGAGGTAAGGGGGGTTCGACCCCAACACGGACAGTTGGATTAAATTGTTGGTTTGTCTTTGACGTGGGGGAGTTAATTACAAGTACTTCTTAAGTTGGAGTGGGTTCGCCTGATGGCGAGGGACACTGTTAATAGAGAAAGCTAATCCACACGCAAAATTCAGTCCAGCACCACTGGTTGAAGTGTATATGGGACTACGATTGAGTTTCAAAGCGAGTGAGGCCCCCCCCCCCCCCAAAAAAAAAAAAAATTGCTCCACAGTCCACCGTGAAGCAATATGCAGCACATGGATGTAGTCTGCTGGAGTAATTCTTTGCACTCCAAACAGAATGGTGCTATTAACGGAAGAAAGAATTTCCCATATTTGTTCTACATACAAAGTTTAGTGAGACTTTACAGACACCCTGTACTAGCTAGTCAATACACGTTGAGGGATACCAAACATAGTGCGCATCTTGTGTCACACACACACACACACGCGCGCGCGCGCACACACACACACACTCTCTCTCTATCTCCCTCTCCGTCCCTCACCTTCCTAATGATGTTATATTGTCAACTAAACCAGGTTACTTTAATCTGTGAAGTGTGTAATTACAATACAACCACACTACCTTTATGCCACACGCCATTCATGTCCCCGATTACACGCGCCGTCTTTGCTACTGTAGTGAATCAGAGCAGGGGTCGTGTCTTTTGAGGGAGGCGATATATGAAATCACGCCACAGGCGTGGCTGTGAGATATGCATAGGGACCGACGCCTGTTGATTACATCCGGGAGAAATTGTTACAGTTAGCTTTCCATTGGCAGTTGTCAACATTACTGCGTGTTGTGTGGTTTGTTTTCTCGTATTTGGTACAGGTTTTTCTTATCATTGAGCTGTGATCTATTGTTGGAGTTTACAGGTAGTGTACTTCACAGTTACTTCAGAAGTGTCTTCATGTTCAATTAAAGTTAGTTGCATATCCTTTACAGGATGTCGAAGCATTTGTCCCCTGCATATTTTGGCTGTTTGTGATTTCTTGGCAAGTTTACGTTCAGTAGTTTGCCATTGCTTTCTGAACAACCGACACCCGTACTTAAAGCCAACGCAAGTCGGTCTGTTGCCAGTTGAGTTGAAATTAGAATAGTAGCACAAAGCTCTTGATAGTTGTCTAGGCAACTGTCCGTACCTTGGTCATTTATTGCATATAATCGACTATGCAGGGCTGTGTCTGATTGTCTGCGGCAGTATGTATTCCCGGAATTTGAAAAGACACGATTAAGTGATACCGAAATATGACGGCTGAAAAGGTTACAATGCTGAAATGGCGTTTTTGTTAAATCCCATATTTGGTCCTAGTAAACTACAAGACACGAACATGGGGAATCGAAGAATGAAGAATATTCTTTAACGGTGACAGTGTTAAAAGTTGTAGCGTGTTTCTACAGTACATGTATTGTGCTCAGTTCTTACAGAAACCGTTTAAAATAATACGTATCGTTTTTTAGCCCTAACGACTTTCGCCGTCCACCATGAAACCGGACATTCTGGTATGCATGAATACAGTATCACGCTGATGTGTTGACAGGTAGAGCTGTAAACATTTCAAATGGCAAAGTTGGTGTATCTTCTGTGTACTTGTGACATCTGCAGCCAAGATACACTGGCCGATTTGTCGAGGAAGACCATGTCACGATGAGCTGTCTCCGTATAGCCTCATAAGAGTTTCCATGCACGCACCTGTAATGGTCACGCACATCATTTACCCATAGTACCCATGCCGGCGATAATCCTGAGTCGCCAGCGAGGAGATCGTGCCCGCGGCTATCGCAATCTTTTTCGGCCTTTATCGGCTTGATTCTTCTTTAGCGTGCCAACACCACAGAATACATTACTCAAAGGAACACATGGTGTACCCAGCGTATGTAGTTTGGTAAAATAACATCCCGTGGCAAGGGAATCAGGACAAACTGCTCGAAATTTGAAGCTCGCGGCCACATACATAACCGACAGCCGCCATTGGCTTTTATTTCTTCTGTATTGTCTAATGTGTCCTCTAATTCATTCCAACTTCTGTAGGGAAAATAAACAATAATTTCAGTGTAAAGATTATGACATACCTTCTTGGTTGGACATCCGTACACATATAATATATTAAAACATTAAGGTTATTTATTCGCCTCACCATTTCCCATCCTAGAGAAGGGGCGGTCATTTGAAATCCGTTCGTGCCGCACCGCGCGTAATTGCGTACGTTGAACATGATCGTGTCATAGTCATGTGATAAGTACTACCAATGAATAAAAGAGCAAGTGCTTATCGTCCCATGATGCATAGGTTCTGTTTCTGACCGTTGAGAAAATGGCCGGGTTGATCCAAAATCCGTCCAAAGAATCTCAAAGAGCGGTGATTCGGTGTCTTTAATTTGAAGGATGTCGACCAGTGGACATTCATCGAAGAATGCAGGCAGTGTACGATAACAAATGTGTGTCGAAGACAACAGTGACAGACTGGGCACGAATGTTTCGGAAAGGACGTCAGTTCACGACAGATCTTCGACGGCCGGGTCAAGCGCATATTGTTGCAACAGAAAAAAACCATCGCCAAAATTGATGCAGCAGTACAGATGAACCGTTGTCGAAGCATACGTTCGCTAGCGAAAGAATTTGATGTGTCAATTGGGACAATTCAAAAGGTCGTTCGTAAGAAACTGCAATATCGGAAGGTGTGTTCACAGTGGGTACCACGGATGTTGACCGACCACCAAAAAGAGGAACGCATGGGATGGTGTTTGGACCACTTGCTGCGTTACAGAGTGGAGGGTGATGCATTTCTCTTCCGCATAGTGGCAGGCGATGAATCATGGTGTCACCACTTTGAGCCGAGCAGCAAAAGAGAGAGCATGCAATGGAAGCATGCTGGATCACCAAAAGCCAAAAAATTCAAGTTACAGGTTTCCGCTGGTAAGGTTATGCTGAGCACATTTTTTGACCATGAAGGGCTATTGTTGGCCGACTTTAAAGAACCTGGTGTCAACATCAACTCTACCCACTACTTGCAAACACTAGACAAGCTGCAAAAAGCCATCAAGAATAAACGACCCGGCATGCTTTCTCGCGGTGTGATTTTGTTGCACGATAATGCTCGTCCGCATGTCGCAAAGATTGTGCAGGAAGCATTAGCAAGGAAGAAGTGGGAAATTCTGCAACATCCAGCCTATAGTCCTGATTTGTCACCATGTGATTTTCATTTGTTCGGACCTCTAAAAAAGTCTCTCAAGGGGCAACGATTTCACACAGATGCAGACGTAATGAACGCGGTAAACACTTGGTTCAGTGAGCAAGCACAATCCTTTTTTGCGGACGGCATTCGCCGCCTACCTAAGCAATGGGATGCTTGCCTGAATGCCTACGGCGACTTCTTCTGACCAACCCATGGTGCATAATTCATTCAAAATGAATGTTTTGTTTAATTCTTCCACATCTGTTAATATTTCTTTCATGCTTTTGTAATAAACCCATTGGAACAGGTTTCAAATGAACGTCTCTCTCTCTCTCTCTCTCTCTCTCTCTCTCTCTCTCTCTCTCTCTCTCTCTCTCTCTCTCTCTCTCTCTCTCTCTCTCTCTCTCTCTGTCACACACACACACACACACGAGGGTAAGTTAATAAGTAAGTCGCAAATGGCTATAGAAAAATAACGACACATGATAACTTGAAACCAGTTTATTTTTATACATACATTGCCCCTTTATTTCTCAACATAATTTCCACCAACATTGATGCACTTATACTTTTGTTTTATCAGTCCTCCCAAACCGGCTGCATAGAACTGCGTGCTTTGTTTTCAATTACCGGCCATCCCACAGAACTATGTGACTTATAGACTCGCCCTCGTAACTTTTTCTTCCCAGCTATGCACCGCTTTACGGTACAAACATCTGTCAGCATAAACACTGACAACCCACCTTAGCGGGAGACATTTCGCGAATGACGCCGAAGTTGAATGTGAAGTGTAAACGTGATATATATATATATATATATATATATATATATATATATATATATATATATATATATATATATATATATATATATATATATATCTTCTTCTTCAGCGTTCCGAGCCATTGAGGTTCTTTGCTGCAGTACAATCCGTCTCCATTCGTCTCTCTGGGTGACCTTCTCTTGCCAGTCGTTGATTCCAAGTGCTTGTAGGTCTGTACATGTATTATCTCTCCACCGCCTTCTTGGTCTACCTCGGGGTCTACAGTCATTTATTTCCTGAGTGTAAGCGAGTTTTGTTTCCCTATTATCTTCCATTCTTTCTATATGCCCTATATATTTATATTAGTTAGTTAGTCTTTCCTCTTGAGCCTAAGGCGGCGCATAGGGCAGAAGTCCTGTCTCTCCATGCCTGGCGGTTCGCTGCTATCTGTTGTAGATCTTGGATATTTACTTGGCCGATTGAATGAGCCTTCTCTAATGATGGTTCTACGCAGGGTCTCTCTTGGTCTTCCCCGTTTTCTTTTCCCTACCGGTGACCATATGAGGGCTTGGTAGGGGAGTCTTGTCTTGTCCATTCTGAGTACATGGCCGATGTAGTTCCAACGGCGTCTTCTTATGAAATTGGATACTGTATCTTGCTTAGTCTCTTGTCTTATTTGCGAATTGGTTCTGAAGTCTGTCCAGTGGATGTTTAGAAGTCTTCTAAGACATTTGTTCTCAAAATTGTCTAATTTTTTATATAAAGCTACCGTTGATTTCCAACTTTCACATCCATACGTTAACACTGGAATCACACAAGAGTTGAAGATTTTAAGTTTTGTGTGTGTTACTGAGTGTCTTTGACTTCCAGATGTTTGACAGTTTATTGAAGGCACTAGATGCCAGTGCGATTCTAGATGATATTTCTGGTGTTGAGTCCCCTGTGGATGTCATTTTGCTTCCTAGGTATGTGAAGCTGTTGACTTTTTTCAAGAACGTAGCTGTTCAATTTGGTCTCATCTGAACTGTTGGTAAGATCAATAGTCTTTGTTTTTGTGGTGTTAATTTGGAGACCAAATTTGCCCTGAAACATTTTGGAGGTGGTTATTTTCTCTTGGGCATCCGGATGTGTTGAACTCAAAAGCACTATGTCGTCGGCAAAGTCCAGGTCTTCTAGAATTTTGTCAACCCAATGGATACCATATTTGTGTTGTTTGTGCATTTTTTCGCATGACCCAATCGATAGCTATTCCAAAAAGCATCGGTATAAAACACAACCCTGTTTCACTCCTGTTTTCGACTGAGAACCAGTCAGGGGTTTTGCCATGTTCTTGGTTTT
>JACEFZ010014574.1:0-22500 GCA_014155875.1 Cepaea nemoralis
CACATGTCAGTTGCTATGGGTCTGGAGCGTAACAAATGGAATCTTAAGCTATCCAGGGATTACGCGGGACCGGATACGAGGTTTATACTCGCCTGCCACCAGGACATGAGAACAATTATGACGAGGTAAAGACGGCTCTGCTGAAACGATTCGAGGTTACGTCGCATACCTACCGGAAAAAATTTCGAGCAGCGAAACGAGAACCAGAGAGTTGTTTGCCGCCTACAGTTTGTGTCTTAAATCTGATCTCCATAAGTGGATGGATTTGGCTGGGTTTCGCACATGACTATGAGAGTCTGGAAGAGCTCATGGTGGTCGACCAGCTGAAGAAGCAAATGTCTAACCTCTCAGGGACGTTCCTGGGAGAACAAGGAGCGGAACGTATTGAACCTCGTGACTAAATTAGCAGAACGGTTCGTCGAGGTACATGGGGAGGCAGGGGAAAACCTTTCCACCAACTCCAAAAGTCAAGAGAAACATGACAAGAAGAAAGCCAAAAACTCAGGAACAAAAAAAGTGGAACCTTATGTGCAAAAATCAGAGGATAGTTCAGAGAAGAAGAAAGAGGGAAGCAAGAGCCCTTCAAGCTCTACACCTAAACGACCGTGGTCGGAGAAGTGGTGTTCAATTTGTAAGTCACCCTCTCACAATACGAGGGACTGCAAATCGAAGGCTAAGAACCCTCACTTTGCAGCATGTCAAGTGACTTCCAAGGAGGTTGTCACGGAAAATGTCAAGGTCAACAAGGAAGCTCGCCACCAGGAGAGCTCACTCAAGTCCGACAATAGAAATCTAGGACAGGGAAATGGGTGCAACCAATGCAAGTCAAACACGCACATTGCTATTGACTGCAGGGGAAAGTCTGGAGACACTCAATTCGTCGTGTGCTCAGGAAAACCTAAGGTGGAGCCCACCGAACAGGTCGAGGCCGAGGAAGAGACTCCAGACCAGGAAAAACCACCTGTAGTGAAATTGGTAGAGGTTAACGGTCGTCAAGTGGAGTGTTTATACGACACAGGACTGGACGGGGAGGCCGTGATTTCTGCGGATCTGGTACATCCAGAACAATTCACAGGTGAAACCATGGAGATACAGCCTGCACAGAAGAGTGCTGTAACCATGAAGTTGCCCATTGCTAATGTGGAGATTCGGTCAAGGTACGTCACCGGCACCATCAAGGCCGCTGTATTGACCGATCCCATTTTTCCAGTCATCCTAGGTTGCCGGTATGTCTTTCTGGGAATGCCCAGGGAGCCAATCCATATGGGTGCAATGCAGACTCGCTCTCAGACGAGAACGGAAGAGGCAGAAGCAATTGTGACTAACCCAATGACGGGGGAGCTACGAACTGCCCAGAGTGAGGATGATACTTTACGTCCTTGCTACAAAAAGCTGCAGAAAAGTGCTGATCCACCAGGACGGGGGCAGTACTACATGAAGAATAGGATACTCTACAGGAGAGCAGGAAGGGGAGACAACCTATACGGTCAGTTGGTCGTCCCGAAAGCTCACCGGTCCCAGATTCTTCATATGGGGCATACCATCTCCTTTAGCGGACACATGGGTATTGCCGCCACCATGCAGCGGATTTCCTGCCACTACTATTGGCCGGGAATGACAGAGGATGTGCGTCGGTATGTGAAGTCATGCCCTGAGTGCCAGAGGGTGGCACCGAAACACTGGACAGCACCGGTGGTGTTGGGTGAGATGCCCATCATGAACTCTCCTTTCGAGAGGGTAGCCATCGATATCGTGGGTCCACTTCCCAGGACTAGGAAGAGGAACATGTATATACTCACAATGGTGGATTGCTGTACAATGTGGGGTGAGGCTATACCGTTGACCACGATTGACTCGAAAAGAGTGGCGGACGCACTGATGGAGGCCTTTACCAGATTAGGCTTTCCGGATCAAATTCTGACGGACAATGGATCTCAGTTTTGTGGAAAACACATGGAGGAGGTATTTAGGGTGTTTCACTCTAACCACATACATACCAGCCCTTACCACCCTCAAGCCAATGGACAAGTAGAGCGTTTCAACGGCACGTTGATGACAATGCTCAGGAAATTAGCGCAGGAAAAACCTGATAGGTGGGATGAATGTATCCCAGCAGCACTCTTTGCCTATCGGGAAGTTCCTCATGGCTCAACAGGACTACCACCCGCTACGTGCTGTTTGGTCGTCCAATCAAAGGACCGTTGGAAGCCATGTTGAGGAGTTGGACTGAAGAGGGGACGTCAGAAGAAGTGATCTCATCCTATCAATACCTGGAGGAACTGAAAGAAAAACTCCACAAGGGATGGACTCTGGCAAATCAAAACTTGAAAAAGGCCAGGAAAAGACATGCGGCTTACTACAACCGTAGGTCTAAAGAAAGATCTCTAGAGATAGGAGATAAAGTCTTGGTGCTACTCCCAACGGGAAACAACAAACTGGAGATAGGTTGGCAAGGACCATTTCCCGTGGAAAGGGTGATATCCAGAACCAACTATCACATCCGGATCCGGGGAAAGTCGAAGATTTTCCATATCAATCTCTTGCGGAAATACGAAGAGAGACCCGGAGACAAGGCAGCTCACCTCATGGCAATGGCAGTTGCAGTGGAGACAGAAGTGGGAACCAGCGAGGGCAGGGAATATCCCTTAGTACACCAGGAAACTTATAGGGATGTGCAAGTAAACCCTGATCTGACCTCCCAGGAGAGGGAAAGGATAACCCAGGTTCTCAAGTCTCATAAGGAGATACTGACTGATAAACCAGGACGAACGAGGTTGGTGGAGTTCGAGATGACTTTGACCACACAGGAGCCTGTTCGCCAAAAGGTTTACCCAGTGCCATTCTCTAAAGAAAAGGCCCTGGAGGAGGAAATAAAAAACTGCTGGAGGATGACGTGATTGCACCATCCACATCCCCATACAATGCAGGGGTAGTTTTGTTACGCAAACCAAGTGGAGAACACAGGTTGTGTATAGACTACCGACTGCTGAACAGTCACACACAATTTCAGGTGGAACCTTTGCCGAATCCAACTCAGCTATTCGCTAGGCTCCATAAGGCTCGGTACTTTTCAAAGGTGGATCTGAGTCGGGGGTACTATCAGATACCAGTCAAACCGGAGATTCGACCACTGTTAGCTTTCAGTCACACCCAGTGGACACTACGAATTCAAGGTCATGCCCTTTGGACTCAGCAATGCACCTAGTGTGTTTACACGCATGATGAGGACTTTACTTGATCCTTTACAGGATCCGTCCATCATCTCATTCATGGATGATATTCTGATTTCCAGTGACAGCCTGGATGACCACTTACAATCCTTGGAGAGAGTGTTTAATAGACTCAAGGAAGCAGGGCTTACTGCTCGTCCAACCAAGTGCATGATTGGTTACCAGACTCTGGAATTTCTAGGTCACACCATCACTCCAGGACACATTGTTCCAGAAGAGAAGAACCTGGAGAAAATCAGAAATGCACCAAGGCCAAAAACGAAGAAGGATGTGCGATCTTTTCTCTCGTTGTGTGGGTTCTACCACAAATTTATCCCACATTTCACGGAATTGGGAGCTCCGTTGACGGAAACCTTGAAAAAGGGATTCCCGGATCAAATCATTTGGACACCAGAATGTGAGAATGCCTATAGTCAGTTAAAGGAGGCATTGGTCAGCAAACCTGTATTACAGCTCCCTGACCTTTCCAAACCATTTGTGTTGAGAACAGATGCGAGTGCGATTGGAATTGGAGCCGCTTTGTTACAGGAAGGAAAAGACGATGCTTCGGTTTTGCAACCTGTAGGCATACGCAAGTAAGAAACTTCTACAGGCGGAGAGGAATTATTCAACCGTCGAGAGCAGAGTGCTTGTCCCTTCGTATGGGCAGTGCAAAATATTCAGCCATATTTGTATGGAGTTAAGTTTCGGGTCCAGTCGGATCATCAGCCCCTGATGTTCCTGGCTACTTCTCAGAAGCTCAACGCACGTTTGATGCGGTGGTCGTTGTTACTTCAACCGTATAATTTCACAGTAGAGTACATTCCTGGGAAGGAAAATGTTGGAGCGGACTTCTTGTCAAGACACCCAGCTCCTGAAGAAGAGGAATGAATCATCTGGATTAAACTCATGGTGGAGAAGAGTGAGATGGACTACTCTCTTAAGAGGGGGCCTATGTCACGAGCTCGCCATGAGTTAACCAGATAATAATACCGACGTTTGCTTGGCGTATATTTTCTAGGCCACAACAGTCGTACTAACAGAGTAAACACAGCTGCACGGGATACATCGGGTCAGCCCATATACACATTTGGCGGTGAGTGAGAAGGAAGGGATAAAACGCGTTGGCAGTTCATAACAGTTAAAATCACATATAATTGGCCGCTCAGGATATGGAATGGTTCCGTTTGTCATCTATGGTTCCGGACATCAGACGGAATGGAGGTTTTGACTGTCAGCACATGACAAAAAAGTTGAGGGTGTTATTGAAAACAGTGGAACACCTGCCGGACATGAACAACGTCACGTGCACAATGTAAGCTTGTTTGGAAAACCATGATTGGCAGCTTGGTATCGAAACTCTTTGTTGGAACTCGACAGTAACTCTCTAGATTGTTTTGGATGTCAGAACCAGTGATGACAAATCTAACATGGAGGGAGCCCGAGGGAGGATGGATCCCTGACAGGGGATGATCTGCCAATGTGCCACCTGTGTGGGGGCATAAAGGATAACGTCACGTGGCCAACTTTGGTAGTTTGCCATATAAACCCGAGTTGGGACCAACTAGGGGGACTTGAAAATGCTCTAGTCGGAGTGCCAGGGCACTGCAGTGCTTAGTGGAAATAATATCTACCGTGTGTTAATTAGTGACTTAATTTTACACGTGCCTATAATGGCAGATGTAGATATGATTGATAGGACTGCAGTAGTGCCATTTAAGGTTCCCTACCAGATCCAAGGAAACTCAACAAGTTTTTGGGAAAAAATCCAATCCCATTCGGAAGAACACCAGTTCAACAATCAATAAAGTTGCATACAGAACGTAACTAAAGCTAGAAGGAAGTTGATTCACCAAAGAGAGTGATGCGTACTGATGCACCACACAGCATCAGACAGTAGTAACTAAATGAGAACAGTCTAATAGTTACCTAGTGTTATATAATCTCGTGTAATAGAACACAAGACATTATACGTGAGGCTAGATAGACACGAGTGAGGATCAATCACATTAACAATTAACATTAATGACGGTGTACACACTACAAAGGACTTGTGCAGTTTTTTTTAAGGAACGATAGGAACGGACATTGTGTAGGGTGCAACCGGTCCATGATTAACTGTTAATACCACCGGTGTCTATTTCGGATGATCATGAAATTGGATTACCAGAGGTCTACAGAGGCAAAGCAGTATCCGGCAAGATGGTTTCGGCACGGGGTGAGATGTACATGTTCTGACGTAACGTGCTGTGGTCTATCCTTGCTGGGATCAGCTGACTGGGTTGTGGTCTGAGAGTCCGATTCTACACACTTTATAGAACACGTCACACATTTTCTTCACATACACGTCTCATATACGTTACACTTTTCTTTTAATAAATTATCTTTATTAATTTTTAGAAGCAAGAGTTGTTGAGTATGTTGCGTTGGGGAAGTATGAGAAGGGGGCATAGTACGACAGTGAGAGAGTGATAGGAAAAGGTGTCCATAGGCTGATGGAGTGTGTTGGACGGAAGCTGGTGGATTCTCCAGAATATTGAGAGGGAAAAAATATTATAATGTGGGTGTCGGCTCTCTTCACTCCAGGGACGACACTGTAAAGGAGGACACGACACCTAGTACGGCGATATATCATCCTTTTGTCAAAATGGGAGTCATATTTGACGGTCTATTATCAGTCGGCACTGAATAAGTTAAAACCTAATTGGATGAAAAGAAAACAAACAGAACTAGCCAAAGCGAACTGAATAGTTTTAGACTATTCGTTATTAAGTTCTATAATATTGAGGAACATTACATATTTTTGTTTTGTAGAATGATATGACCGGTCTCCATGGCGAAGGCTTTACGAACGCGATTCGTAAGCCGGCTTAACCACGTTCGAAACACTGCGACCGATTTGGCAGCATACAGCGTTGCGCAAGGTTTTAACTAGTTGGTATGGGAGCCGGATGATAAGGAAGCAAAGACAAACTACTGAACGTAGCCTTACCAGGATATCAACAACAGCAGTAAAATACTGGTGTTGACAGCGATGTCCTGTAAAAAGGATATGCAAAAATGAATATGTGAAAAAGATAACTATGAAGGGAGGTGTACCGGGGACGCGGGGACGGTAATGATCCCAGTGCTGACGGATTCAAGATATTTACACAGTAACAGAGAGGCGGAATCTGGCTTACGACAGAAATAAATTTCTGGGGCACACCTCTCCGTAAGACACGCCATTTGATGATGATGATGATGATGATGATGATGATGATGATGATGATGATAATGATGATGATGATGATGATGATGATGATGATGATGATGATGATGATGATGATGATGATGATGATGATGATGATTGCCCGAACGTGTTTCAAAATATAAAGAAGAAATGTTGTAACATGAAATAACCGGGCACTGAACACCAGACAATTTGCCTATATAATTGTTTGCTGCTCCGAATAGCAAAAATAGTCCTGCTACGGGTTTTCTTGACTGAAGAGGAAAAGACCTGAGGAAGCCCGAGCAATCCATTTATTCCGAAGCTTTAAAGACGAAAATACTTTCATATAGTAAACTATTGACAAGAATTGCAAGACAAAAAAGAAAATGAAGATTATAGGCCTGAACAGGTTAGTTAGTTGTTTGCATATCCTTTACAGGACGTTGCATTCAACCTTAGCATATTTTGGCTGTTTGTGATTTCTTAGCAAGTTTACGTTCAGTAATTGTTTTCTGATCAGCAGGCACTGTGTCCGTAATCCAGGCTTGTCCATGGGACACATTTTTCAGTCCCATTCCCATCCCATCGCACGGTCATTTTGCCTGTCCCATCCCATGGGATTCCCATGGGATTCCCATGATAATACTAATATGGAACACAGTTCAAATAAACTTATGAAATTTATGAAAGTTTAGGGTTAGTGTCTACTAAATAGGACTACATGTACAAAGAGACACTGTAGAACAACAGAATTTTTAAATTTTAATATTCAAGAGTATTTTATTAAAACAAAGTTTAATCTAAATATGACAATTCAGTGTCATTCTGACACTCTCATCTGTTTCAGGGTCACTCTGCTCATTCAGCACATTATCAATTTCCTGCTGATCGACTGTTTCTAATAATTCAGTTAATCCAGGTAATCCCTGAGCCATTTCCACAATTTTCATCTTACATGCAAATCTGATATACACAGAGTTTATAACGAGTGCTGGTAACATCCGTTTTCGTAACTTACTCAACAACAATCCAGCTGCACTAAATAAGCGCTCTACTGCCGCTGAGGACACTGGTATGGCCAAGACAATTTTCGCACTTGTTGAAACCTATGTTCATTGTTCCAGTAATTTAATGGTTGTGAAGTTGGTTACCGTAATTTTTTAAACATGGTGACTTCATCCTCAAGTCTTTTGTTTCTGGGGTCATCAAACTTAAGTGTTTTGTTTGGTGGAGGATAAAAAAATAAGTCAAAATCACTTTTCGGCTTTTGTTCTACAACTCCTGCTACTTCACATACAGTAGATGATTCAGAATAAAGATTTAAATCTTTGATGAATGAAATAACAGTTGGAACAACAGACTTAGAAAAAGCGATCCAATCATTGGCCCATTTATTGATGTCCACATTCCCTTTCTTCTCAGTAACAACTGATTTAACCATGTCTTCTATTTTGGCTTTAATGCCAACTCCAGTAAGGAATGCTGCAGTAACTGCCAAAGAACTGCCGCAATATGGCCAAAGTAATAATTCAATATAGTATAGTATCAGTATAGTATTCAATTCAGTAACTCCAATAATTTTCTGAAAGTTCTGACAATATTTCTTCACCATGCTGCTGGAAGTTTCTTCGTCAATATCAACAATAACTTTGTACAACTGATAGTCTAGGAAGAAGTATAACAGCAAAATTAAATGAGATGTAGTACCATCAATTTCTAGTTTGTCTAAAATTGTTTTGAATTTCTCATGTATGTACAGCATTCCTTTAATCTGAACAATATTCGGAATGTGGTTTAAGAATTCTTCATCATCTTCATTAAGTAATGCGAGTAATTTTTTATAATGGGCATTGAAACGTTGGTAATATAATCTCATGCGCGCTTTTATTAATTTATCCGGTGTCCCACCACGAGATAAAGAATTCATACAAGTATAAAAAGAAAAAGGAAGGATAAAAGGCTTTAAAAAGGTTTTTAAAAAAGTTGCTATGACATGGCTACTATCCCATGTGTCCCATGGGAAATACAAATGTTTGCTGTCCCGTCCCATCCCACCCCATGGACAAGCCTGCTGTAATCCCTGCACCACAGAGCCCGTGAACAGGTTATACAAACAAACAAACAAATAAACAAACAAAGGTTGGACAGAAACAACCAGCAGACCAAGATCTTCAGACTTAGAACAAGACACTGTGGACTCAGAACACAGCGATCCCAGTCTGTCTGAGAGACTATGCCCCTTGGAGCTGTGTGGCACCGAAGAAACCTCCAGAGTACAAGCTATATGACTGTCCAGAATTTGTAAGAGAGCGGAAATATATCTTACGGGGGCAATCCAGAGAATTTGGGTGACCAGTGGAGATCTCAGACGCACCATCCTCTTTTTATGACCCACGTTGGAAAAGACACACAGCAAACGTTGACAGCTGAAACAGAGACATAAGCTGAGTCAAGAACCGACATCAGACTCTGGACATTTCCCTACGGGTTCCGTCCCCATCTCCATAAACCAGTAAAGAGCCCCGGTATTAGTGGTAAAAGAAAGATGCAGTGTGATTGTGTGTTTGTCTGGCCTTTCCTTGGAATATTGATTGTCATCCAGATTCTGTGGTCACTCCTTGATGCACCATTCTTTCCAGGCCATGATGATATATGTGTTCTTCTGTATATGCATACTCCCAAAGGTTCTAACCATATCTGCTTATCATGCACATACACCCCCCTCCCCCAGCGGTGCAGAAACAGCCGAGCTGTCCGTCTGTTCGTTTCTCTTAACAGTCGACAGGGTCGACTTCATTGCACCACGTTTTTATCGCATATGGCTCAGTCTCTTTCCGCAGTGCAGAAAGCGTAGCACAAAGCGCGAACTCCGAAGCTCCAGCGACGACCCCCAGAAGACTCCTGAAAAAAATTCACTCATGAACCGAAGGACGCGGCCCGGAATCGAACTCACAGCCTTCAGAGCCCGAGACGGCTTGACTACTTCGCCACGGAGACTTCCGCTGTTCGTTTCTCAACATACCAGTATCTGCTGGGGAACAGGCCTAACGGATGCTCCCTATCTTTAATGTTTGAATTGAAGGATGATATGCTTCTCAGCATGAACAAGAAAGATGGACTCAGAATTGCCAGTTTAGCCATTGGGTTATGTTGTTTGTATAATTGGTTACATTGTTTACAGTATAACAATCTTCTGAGATCTGACCACCAAACACAAGCACGTTTGCATGTTCAATTTTCTGTGCGTGTTCTCGCTTGTTTAGACCATACACGAGCTACTACTTCTAGTGCACTAGACTAATGTTTCCTATTACCAGTGTCCCTCGCCATCAGGCGAAGACACTCCGACTTCTGAGGTACTTGTAATTTACGTCCCCAAGTCAAGGACGAGAAGTCAACACTTTAGTCCAACTGACATGTGTAGGGGTTGAACCCGCTACCTCGGCATCAGCACACCAAAGTGTAAGAGCCAAGGCTCTTATCCATTCGGCATTGCTGACCTCCGCAAGTTTGATTGTCCTTACAGTAGGTCATTTACAATAGGTCATTTACAGTAGGTCATTTATAGTAGGTCACTTCTATCTGTTGAAACAGTGATGCCTGTGTGTGAGAGCAAGTTCACGTGTGAGTGTTTGTCTGCGTTACCAGAAGTGTATGAGTATAAAAATTCGCTTAAAAGTCGATAGGGTCGACTTCATTGCACCGGGGTTTTATCCCACATGGACCAGTCTCTTTCCGCAGCGTGGGCTGCCGAAAACGTCGCGCAAAGCACAAACTCCGTCGCTCCAGCGACGACCCTCAGGAGTCTATGAAAGAGATGCACTCGTGAACCGAAGGACACAGCGCGGAATCGAACCCAGAATCTTCAGAGTCCGAGGCAGATGGCGTGACTACTTCGCCACGGAGACTCCCGAGTGTGAGTATGTGTGTGAATAAGCGTTTGGTTTGCGTTATTGTGTGTGTGCGTGTGTGTGGGGGTGTCTGTGATCTCGTACTAACGCATTAAGTTTTGACCCAGACTTCGGACAACGCCATTCGACATTCAGCATATAAATGACAGTTGAAGATGTGGTATCGATACAAATAAGGATACTGTACTTCTGAAAGCTTTACATTTATTCGATTACAATCGAGAACTGGTCGGATATTTTCGGGTCACAGCATCCAGTCCATCCTAGCGCAATGTAAATTGAAGTCGTGTCTGGCTTACGGATTTACATTTTCTTAACAGAACCGTCTACGAGGGATAGAACTGAGAGAAGACATCCAAAAGAGCGAATACTGACGTAAATAAACTACGAATTCTACCGAGGATTGTTCTGAAAACGCACTGAAACTATCACAGTATAATTGATAAATTATGTGGCTTATGAAGCTATTGGAGGAAGTTCAATTTCTTCTTCTACTTCTTATTCAGTATGAATAAATCCAAAGCAAGCAGAAGTCATCTTGAGCTAGTTGACATCGTCATTGAGTTTGCCTTCAAATGGACCGGATGTAATCAAAGAAAGGTTTTCTCCTTTCTACTAATGATGGACAATGGTGTAACAATGTTTAACTGTCATTTTATCAGTCCCACTGTTACATTCACAGGCTCTGTGGTGAAGCAGTTACGAATGCAATTCATATTCCCGCATACCGCGTTCGAAGCACAGTTGTGGGCAGTTTGGAAGCAGACCGACTTGCGTTGGTTCCCATACAATGGTACCAGTGTGAGTCATTCAGAAAGTAAAGGCAAACTACTGAACGTAAACCTGCCGGAAAATCGCAATCAGAAAAACAAAAACACTGGAGTTGTAAACAGTCACATTCATTAGTGTCTCATGTCTTTAGTATATTAAACACGCAATATGTCAGCCTGGTGTGACCTGTGGGGAGTCTGAAGTGTATTACTTTTCTTTTTGGTGGACTTGGTAAAACGCAACATCTTTTTCGTGGTCTGGATGTTCTGATTCCTATTTGGTTCTCTTTTCAAAAGAAATCTTTTCGCCTCATTATAGCTTATGTCTATATTAGACATCTTCTCATTTGCCAATCCCCACATTTTGCAATGTGAAGTTTTCCTATGTGCTACAACCCATTTGGAATTTATGACACAGATCATGGAATGCTGCTCCTGAGAGTTATTGACAAGAATGAGGGGAACTGCAGTAAAGCTTAAAGAGCAATGAATGAATCACCGAAAAACGAGAAGTAAATACTGTGAGCTTTACTAGAGCACGTTTCTTGTAATCGTGGTCTAGTAAAGCTCACAATATCTACTTCTCGTTTTTTCGGTGATTCATTCATTGCTCCTGAGAGTGCTAGCTCTGCACTGTATTGAATTAACTCACTTGGCATCTGTACGGTGAGCTCTTTATTTCTCTTGATATTTCACTGCTGTAGTACTGACTTCTACTGACATTTTCTCCGAAGCTATTTCCTACTATGGGTCGGTTATGTAATAATGTCATCACATTTTGTAGGCCTGAGAGCAAGGAGGAGTAAGTGGCCAATCTATCCCTGACTTTGACAAGCGAGGCATCGAACCCGAGTCCTACCTTGCTCATGATATTACTAGTGGAGTTTGCTATATATATATATATATATATATATATATATATATATATATATATATATATATATATATATATATATAAATTGTATAAACAGCGGTTCAGAAAGAACGGTAATACAAGGCATGATTCTTGGAAGACAAGACACAAGCCGATTGATATGACACCATACAAAGGTCATTAGAAGCATCCTCTTCATGAAGATGTATAAATCAGGGTAACTATGGTGCGTTCACAAATGTTTGCCTCCCCCCCCCCCCCCCCCCCCCTTACAAAAATCCATAACTCAGTAGATGAGAGAAAATGATGAGATTTAGCATATAACACTATCATTATATCCACCATGCAAAAAAACATTTTTGTTTGGAGATTGTACAGCAGATCTCAATGTTTGTTTATATGTGGTATATAATTTACGGGTCAGAGATGAAGTGTATATTATGAAATGTATCACATATTCACACGGAAACATCAGTGTTCAATAATGAATATTATCCGTGGTGCAATGGCATTTCCTTATGAGAAGCACGTCACATAGTGGAACGTAAGTGTTCTGAAGTCTTTACCCGAATTCACGTACATTACTATAAAACAAATTTGCTAGCGTGAATTCAATATATGTTCGCCAAAACATCAAAGAAATGTCGCCGCTTTCCGTGGTTTCAGTTACTTTTAGACCTATCAAAGACATATTCCTTGGGTGGGAGTAAATATAAGACGGCAGGAAAAATTGCATACGATGTAACAGATACTTTAAAAAAAATTTGAACGTGAAAAGGGGCAATCATTTGTGAACGCACTATAGCAAATGATCTAAATGTTTCCAGCGGACCGTAATGAGAATGATGTCCAGCTAAAAACTTTACACGATAACATGTGTTAATCAAACGGAGACATGGAGGGATAACAACAGCGGGATAACCTATAAATTACGTCAGGCTTCTTGTAAGCATTATCCAATATCAGTATTCTTATTCTTGTAACACACCAACCAAAATACAGATCCATATTATCCACGATCACAGCAAGGGCTACTGATTGCTTTGTTTATGGCCAACTCCCACGATTACCCTATAGTGCCCACTTACGGTAGACGACAACTAAGATCGTTAACGTCCTCTGAGAGGACAAAGTGGGAAAACACGCCAGAGCAGAAACATCTAGAAGTTTAATCAATAGCGTCTGCTAAACAGGCATCTCTCTCTCTCTCTCTCTCTCTCTCTCTCTCTCTCTCTCTCTCTCTCTTTCTCTCTCTCTCTCCCCCCCTCTCTCTCTCTCTCTCTCTCTCTCTCTCTCTCTCTCTTTCGCTCTCTCTCCGCTACAATAAATAGTCTTTTTTAATGTTTAAGATCCCCGGGACTATACAGCACGTCAGCAAAGTGTCTGTGTCATTTGATGGTTGTGGGTTTAAATCCGGTGTGTTAACAGCTTTCAATTTGTCGTTTTGTCTGTTTTGTCGTATTGTAACTATTTATTTCTCGCTGGCTTTTATTCCCATTTGTTAGTGCCAATGCATGTTGCACATCGATTAACTGAAATGGTTTGAAATGCAGTAAAGCTGTAGAAACACAGTACATTGATCGACAGACAGAGAAATGTGGAGAGCGCCAGCATGAACAGACTCGCAGGTGACATATATTGACTCAGATTGCTTTTGTATGTGTGTTCTAAGGAGGAAGAAGGCAAATATGGTTGGCTTGTTTTTGTATGTGTGTTCTGAGGAGAAAGAATTTATACATATTTGTCTTGTTTTCTATGTGTTTTCTTAAGAGAAAAACGGTACAAATAACTGTCTTGTTTTTATGTGTTTTCCGAGAGAACTAGTTTAAACATAATTGTCTTGTTTTTGTTTTTTAATGTGTTTTTTCTTTAGGAGAACTATCTTGTTATTTTATGTTTTCTGAGGAGAAAGAATTTATAGAAAATTGTTTTGTTTTTATGTGTTTTATGAGGAGAAAACTGGTACAAAAAACTGTCTTGTCTTTATGTCTTTTCTGAAGAGAAAGAATACTACATGATTGTCTTATTTTTTTGTTTTGTTTTTTAAATATGTTTTCTAAAGAGAAAAAAGGTACATATAGTTGTCTTATTTTTTTCTAATGTGTGTTCTGGGAGAAAGAAGTTACATATGGCTATTTTTTTAAAATGTTGTTCCGAGGAGAAAGACGTTACATATAGTTGTATGGTTGTCTGGAGGACTCACGTTTTTAACTGTCTATCATTTAGTTTTTCTTGTTTCTTAAATATAGATGTGTGACTGAATTCTTTACGTTTTGCTTGCTGGTGAAGGATTTCTGGTCGCATGTGCCATTTTGTCACTTGAAATTGTGTTCTTGTAAGGCTGACCTATTCCAATGTCTCTTTTCGTTTATTGTTTGATTACATGAATTAATTGTATTACGTGTTTGCCTGCAAGATTTTCCTAGCGTTCTGCAAATCTTAACTGAATTTACATAGTTGCATGGGTTTCTCGGTGTCCTCCATTTCTTGAATTAATTTACATAGTTGCATACATTTCTTGGTGTTCTCAATTTCTTGACTTAATTTACATAGCGGCATGGGTTTCTTTCTCAACGTTCTCCATTTCTTGACTTAATTTACATAGTTGCATACATTTCTTGGTGTTCTCAATTTCTTGACTTAATTTACATAGCGGCATGGGTTTCTTCTCAACGTTCTCCATTTCTTGACTTAATTTACATAGTTGCATGGGTGTCTTCTCAACACCCTCAATTTCTTGACTTAATTTACATAGTTGCGTTGATTTCTTCTCACCGTTCTCCACTTCTTGACTTAATTTATATAGTTGCATGAGTTTCTTGGTGTTCTCAATTTCTTAACTTAATTTACATAGCGGCATGGGTTTCTTCTCAACGTTCTCCATTTCTTGACTTACATAGTTTACATAGTTGCGTGGATTTCTTCTCAACGATCTCCATTTCTTGACTTAATTTACATAGTTGCATAAGTTTCTTCTCAACGTTCTCCATTTCTTGACTTAATTTACATAGTTGCATAAGTTTCTTCTCAACGTCCTCCATTGCTTGACTTATTCACATAGTTGCTTGAATGTCTAGAGAGCATCTATTTCTTACTGTAATTTACATGGTTGTACGGGTTTCTTGTTGCCCTCCATTACTTGGCTTAAGTTACATAGTTGCATGGGTTTCTTCTCAGGGTTCTCTATTTCTTGGCTTAATTTTCCATTTCTTGGCTTAATTTATGCAATTACGGGGTTTCTTAACGGTGTCATTTCTTGACAAGATTTACATGGCTACTCAGTTTTCTAAAAGTTCTGCATATCATGACTTAATGTATGTGTGTGTTCAGGTTTCTAAAATGTTTCCATATCTATTATTAATGCATATGCGTGTTCAGTTTTCTCAAAAGTCTCAATTTATTGACTTAATGTATATGAATGTTCAGATTTGTCCAAAGTCTCCATTTATTGACTTAATATATATATATATGAATGTTCAGGTTTCTCAAAAGTATCAAAATCTTGACTTAATATATATGAATGTCCAGGTTTCTCAAAAATCTCCAGTTATTAACTTAATCATTTGGCCCAGGTGGTCCCAGCCTTAAATAAGTACCAGGAAATGTTTGAAAACCAAAGACGGCGGACGGTGAGATACTGACCACATCAGGCATCGAGTCCCTATTGGTCAGTAAAAATATGGGGATAGTTTTTTTTCCCTTCTTACCATTATGTCTCGCTGGTTGATCTGATATTTTGAAATGAGTACCAGAAAATTTGAATAATTTACAGGAATCGTCCAGTCCTGTGGTCATATTTTTGCATCCCTGTAGAGTTGAGGATTTCTTTATTTCTTTTCGTTGACTCCCGGGGTATTTTACTTCACTGCTGACAAATTGTCCGGTAAGGAAATGCTGCCAAGGAGCAACTAACTGTTCGGTCACATCTCAGTATGTCCCTGACCTAGGATATGTACAGGCTTCACACTCCAAACCTCTACAATATCTGCACTGGATTACATGTCATCATCATAAAGTGCTTTATTGACTGGCTTGAGCGATGATGCTTAGCCGCAGCTTGCGGTTTCCAACACTATGTATCAGTCTATACGCCCACACCCATGCGTGCCATGAGACACAACTGTCTTTCTTTATCTCGCTTCCCAAAAAATCTGTCCAATTGTCACACCACGTTCCGAATCTATTTTTCTTCTGATAATATGAAAGGGGAAAAAACGAATACTGTCTCTTTCTGTTGTATGTGGTAAGTTGTCTTTGTGTCTTAACACCTTTCAAAATATGTAGAATGTTCATTTTGGCTGTCCAAAAAATTATCAGCTTTCTTTTGTGAAACCAGGTGGCTAAAGCTTCGAGGGGTTTTCGTGTTCATATATTAACTGTCAAGGATTCACAGCCATATCTTAAGACTGGTCCTTTAAGCATGCAAGGACCCTGTTACTAACCTCAAATGGCAGGGGTTCAAAAACCACCAGCAACCAAGTCCCACGGCAGGGACCTGCTGTGGGTAAGTTAAGTATTAAGACCATCACATTGTGTAGACCTGAGTGCACGGAGAAACTGGTGGTCAGTCTTTTCTTCCCATAGTGAACGCCGAGAGCCGATATGGAACTCTTCTCTGACCACCCATCCCATCCCACCACTATTCAGAAAATCCCCCTTTTTTCCATGGGATCCCAATGGCCAAGCCTGTATATATATATATATATATATATATATATATATATATATATATATATATATATATATATATATATATATATATATATATATATATATATATATATATATATATATACATACATACTATATATATATGGGAATACACAAAACAAAAAGCTTATTTGAACAATTAATTTCGGGTTTTCTCACGGATTGTATACAAAGGTCTTTTGTTAGTACTGCGTAGCCTAAAAATGTTAGAATGACCCTTTCTGCTGACAAGGATAATCTCTCCGCTCTCATTAACTTAACTAAGAGTTCAAGTCTAGAACCTTCCCAAGAGACATAGGCCAGTCACACGTGGGTCGGTTTCATACTTAAATGAATAGACGGATATTTATTGCTGTTGCACGATATGGTTTAAAAGGAATGTTCTAGAGAGATCTGTTTCTATTGCCGCTATTGCTACTACCTAGTACTTCCTCTCCTTCTGCGTCTTCTTCAGCCCCTCCTTGTTTCTTCATCCATTCTCCTCCTCTTTCTCCCCTCCCTTCCTGTTCTTATTCTTCTAATACCTTTTTTGTTTACCGTTACGCAAGTTCTCATGATCAGCTCAATTGCTGCCAAGTGTTCTTCTTTAGTTTCTATATGACTTTGCGAAGTATTTCAGGCTGTTGTGTTAATCTACCTTTCTACTTTGAGCGTACAAAAGATAATCATGCAGGACTTGCACACCAATCAGTTTAATTCACAAATAAATAGTGCTTCACCCCTATAGATTAGAGGCGGGTAACATCCGACCCGCGGGCCGTATGAGGTCCGCAACATTATTTTGTCTGGCCCCACACTGGAAGGCCAACAACTTTATACGACACTTGAATTTGCTGGTGAATGTGTGAAAATAATAGAGGCATTTACTAAAAGATTCAGGGACGTGAAAAGTAAACAAATGGAATTGAACATCTTGGCTACACCGTTCAATTTGGAACTAGCTGATGTGCATTATAACATACAATATGAAATCATTCAGCTGCAAAGGGACGATGTGCTGAATACTTGGTACAACAACCTCTTACTACTTGAATTATATAAACTTTACATGAGAACTACTCTGAGGAACCATGCACTGAAAGATGCATCTGTATTGGTAACAATTACTGCTGCGGGCAGCTCATTTCACAATGTACCACTGCAAGGAGTCGACTACGCTTCAGGCTGACAGACGCAAATCTGGATAAACAGTTGAGAGTAGCAGCATCATCAGTACCAGCTACCATCACATGCCTCACCAAAGAGAAACTGTTCCAGCCATTACATAAGGGGGTGAGTTAATATAATATTTCACCAAATATAGCAGGTTGGTTTATTTGGTTGTTTCAGGATTTGAGGTTTGAGGATTGAGCACAACCCACAACTGTCAACGCTGATCGTATTTCGGTACGAACCTTGAGCCTAGTCGACGTCAGATGACCACGACCTTGCTTGGCCACGTAGACAAGGCCCAAGGTTCGTACCGGAATACGATCAGTGTTGCCAGTAGTGGGTTGTGCTCAATCTTTAAATATAGCAGACTAATTTTTAAATTGATAACTGTGTATCCATCCATCCATCATGTGCCATGCCAATAAGCGTGGGCGGTCATGATTCGCGATTTCACTCGATCATCAGAGTCGTGGATCAGCTGAGTGTTCTTGTCTCCACAATTCCATTTGGTGAAGCCATCCAGGTATTTATGTTTCTGTCTTCCCCTTGTTCTCTTCCCCTCGATCTTGCCAGTTGTCACCAAGTTCTCTAATTTATTTCTTATCATAATATGTCCAAAGATTATGACTGTTTACGTCTAATTTCTCTAATCAGTTTACCATCTTCATTTGTTTCTTGTAGGACTTGGTCGTTGGATTTTTGTGTCTGTACATGGTATTCTTTGCATTCTTCTGTGTATATGTTTCGGATTATGTTATAAACATCCCCAAAGGTTCCCCACCTCTGCTATTGATAAATGAGTCAAGATGTACAGTTCTTCACGTTTCTTAATCAAGCATCTTCAAAGGTGTGCGTTCTTCGCTATGTCTTCACAAACCACATTCTGCACGCATGGCAAGGAGTGTAGTTCTTTGTCAGCCCGTTGTTTACATTGGACTTCTTCCTTCGGCCGTCATCTCATACGCTATGACCTAGCCATGACACTTCTCTTTTTCGTATTTCCTTCTGCAATTTTCTGTTGTCTTTTATTTCTCCCAGGATGTTGTCATCTTTCTTTCATCCAAACGAGATAAATTCATTCACTGTAGACAAGAACGGGCAGCAGTGGTTACACAGCGACTAGTAAGCTTGCTAACAGACCAGACGGTCGTGAGTTAAAAGCCTCATCGACCGGATTGTTTTATAGTTGACTCTGGTCTACTCAATCACAAATATGTACCAGGACATGTCATTGGAAGCAAAGGAGGCCGGCGATTTAAGGACCACAACATTAATCGAATTGCAAGAAGTCTAAAATACGAAGCTGATACTATATAACCGGCTCCGTGGCGAAGACGTTACTGACGCAGTTCGTAATCCCGCATACTGCGTTCGAAATAGCTGCGAGATATTTGGCAGCAGACCACTTTGTGTTAGGTTTGTATAAAATGGTATGAGTGCCGGTCCTTCAAAATGCTATGGAAAACTACTGAATGAAAACTTGCCAAGAGATCACAAACAGCCAAACAATGCTGGGGTTGACAGCTACGTCCTGTAAAGGATATGCAACTAACTAACTATATACCCAACAGGCCTCAAGGAGGGGTTTCCGAGTTTTCTTTGCAGGTTGTTTACTTACAAATATATTTAAACAAATATTGTTCTCCATCTTGGACCACGATATTCTTAGAGATGTTGTGTTACATTTAAGATTTAATTTCAAAATGGCCAGCGGGTTCCGAACACGATTCGCAGTCCTGCATACCTCCTTCGAATACCACATAGCGCGCTCGAAATACCACATACCGCGATCTAAATATACTACACAGCGCGCTCGAAATGCGACATACCGCGTTCGAATACCACATAGCGCGATCACTTGAATGATAATCATCGCATGATGTCTTCTCTTACGTTTTAGATTAGATCGTAGAATAATAAAGAAATCGGTCGGCGTGGCTGAAAGGTTTCACCAGCCTAAACTGTCCTTGGCTTGGGGACATAAGTTATATGTACCCATGAAGTCGGCGAGTGTTCGTCTGATGGCGACAAACACTAGTAGTAGTAGTAGTAGTAGTAGTAGTAGTAGTAGTAGTAGTAGTAGTAGTAGTAGTAGTAGTAATAGTTATAGTAGTAGTAGTAGTAGTAGTAGTAGTAGTAGTAGTAGAAGTAGTAGTAGTAGTAGTAGTAGTAGTAGTAGTAGTAGTAGTAGTAGTAGTAGTAGTAGTAGTAGTAGTAGTAGTAGTATCACGTGTGTGTGGACTACGATCTAGTTCAAAATGCGCGAGCGCAATAAAAAATACATCAATAAATACAATAAAATAAAGAAACATGTCTACATTCACCTCGTTTAAAGTCATATCTCGTGATTTTTCATATTGATTATTTGTTTTTATCTTTTTCCATTGACCATTTGCTCACTTGACTGCTGGTCCGCGGTCACGTGTTCAAATCCCTATAGGCGATAAGGATTTGAAAAATTTACGTAAGCTCCCAGGTCGATCCAACCTTAAATAGATAGCAGTGAATGCCGCCCTGGGAAGTACAGACGCTCGACCTGATATTGACCGTCGTGTGCCAATTAATATAGAGCCAGCACCATGTACCCAATAAGCCTCAAAGCGTCTAGAATGGTCCCGTAGTTGTGGACATTGTCGACCATTTCCTGCGAAACCTCAAGGGACTAAAAAAGTTAAAATATTCATTGTAAATCAAAGTTATTAATAAATACATCATAATTTCAGACATCGTGTACAGCTGGCAATAGAAATTATATATTTAGATCCAAAGTCAGAAAACAAATAGAATTTTGGAAGCAGCAGACTCCAAACATAGCTACAAAAAAAATGTTCAGAAGTCATAAAAATAAACATATAACGACCTACATATGCTCACAACATTTAAAACATATGATTATTTCCGCGAGTGTGTTGATATCTGGATTTTGCGAGCTGTCTAGTCTGAAAAAATCCCTGGAGGATCTGGAGATGACGTTTAATTAAAAAACAAAACGCTGAAAATTCCTTGGACAGCCAAAGTCAGCAATCTCAGCGTTAGAGAAAAAAGTGTGTGTGTGTGTGTGTGTGTGTGTGTGTGTGTGTGTGTGTGTGTGTGTGCGCGGGGGGGGGGAGATAGGAGGATCGAGAGAGTGAGAGAGAGTCGAAGAGAGGGAGAGAGAGGGCATCGGAGTGACAGAGGAAAAGAGAGAAAGAGAGACGGAAAGGAGGAGAGAGATAGCGTCGGAGAGAGGAAGAGAGAGAGAGATGGTAAGAAAATATATGTTAATTCATTGTATTGTGCAGTCATTTCTGAATGTAGTAAACTGTACTGTAAGCAATATTGTAATGAATACAAGGGAAAGAAAGAAAGTAATTTCTAATAATTTTGAAGTTAGTGAAAGGCAAAGAATGAAAATGATAGCGTTAAGATACTCAAGAAGAACAATTTTGTTTTCGTATTATTATTTAATTCCCGTAGGTCGGCATGGCCGAATGGATAAAAATGCATGTTCTTCAACATCCGGTGTGCTGATGCCGAAACAGCTGGACTAGTACCTCTGAAGTCAGAGTGGGCTTGTCTGATGAAGGACACTTTTAATAGGAAAAATTAATTCACGTGCAAAATTCAGTCCAAAACTAATAGAAGTTGAGAGTATGGACTATGCTTGAGTTCTAAAAGGTAGCAAGCGCAAACAATAAAATTAATTCCTGATGAAGATCTTGTCGCAGTAAAGTCCCCTTGTCAGCTGTGATCGTGTTGTGATCTTGACCACTAGCCGTTGTCAATGTTTTCTTGTATTTGTTACAGCTTAATTCACTTCAAGTACAGGTATCCCCAATGTTGCAGCTTAATTTACTTCAAGTACAGGTATCCCCAATGTTACAGCTTAATTCACTTCAAGTACAGGTATCCCCAATGTTACAGCTTAATTTACTTCAAGTACAGGTATCCCCAATGTTACAGCTTAATTTACTTCAAGTACAGGTATCCAAAATGTTACAGCTTAATTTATTTCAAGTACAGGTATCCCCAATGTTACAGCTTAATTTACTTCAAGTACAGGTATCCCCAATGTTACAGCTTAATTTACTTCAAGTACAGGTATCCCCAATGTTACAGCTTCATTCACTTCAAGTACAGGTATCCCCAATGGTACAGCTTAATTTACTTCAAGTTCAGGTATCCCCAATGTTACAGCTTAATTCACTTCAAGTACAGGTATCCCAATGTTACAGCTTAATTTACTTCAAGTACAGGTATCCCCAATGTTACAGCTTAATTTACTTCAAGTACAGGTATCCCCAATGTTACAGCTTAATTTACTTCAAGCACAGGTATCCCCTATGTTACAGCTTAATTTACTTCAAGTACAGGTATCCCCAAATGTTACAGCTTAATTCACTTCAAGTACAGGTATCCCTAATGTTACAGCTTAATTTACTTCAGGTTCAGGTATCCCCAATGTTACAGCTTAATTCACTTGAAGTACAGGTATCCCCAATGTTACAGCTTAATTTACTTCAAGTACAGGTATCCCCAATGTTACAGCTTAATTTACTTCAAGTACAGGTATCCCCAATGTTACAGCTTAATTTACTTCAAATACAGGTATCCCTAATGTTACAGCTTAATTTACTTCAAGTACAGGTATCCCCAATGTTACAGCTTAATTTACTTCAAG
>JACEFZ010014574.1:27500-34829 GCA_014155875.1 Cepaea nemoralis
TGCTACAACAGCTGACACGTTGCGATGTTGTGCACTTTCAGCTGTCCATACTGTGTCATCTGCATATCGAAATATCCTGGTGCTGTTATAATTTCTAATCGTCGACGTGTTAGAAAAAATAAGAGCGCTCGTTCTTAAATTTCCGCTACGCTGATTAACAGGTGTAGGGGTTGAATCCACTACCTCGGCATCAGCACACCGGATGTTGAAGAACTAGTGCTCTTATCCATTCGGATATTATTCCTGAACGTTTATGGCACTGAATTCAACTATTGGTAGTTCTCAATGACAATTTCTTTCTCAATGACTTTTTCTTTCTCAGTGACAATGTTCTCAATGACAATTTCTTTCTCAATGACTTTTTCTTTCTCAATGACGATTTATTTCTCAATGACAATGTTCTCAATGACAATTTCTTTCTCAGTGACTTTTCTTTCTCAATGACTATGTTCCCAATGACAATTTCTTTCTCAATGACTTTTTTCTTTCTCAATGAAGATTTCTTTCACAATGACAATATTCTCAATGACAATTTCTTTCTCAATGACTTTTTCTTTCTCAATGACAATGCTTTCAATGACAATTTCTTTTTCAATGACTTTTTCTTTCTCAATGACAATGTTCTTAATGACAATTTCTTTTTCATTGACAATTTCTTTCTCAATGGCAATGTTCTCAATGACAATTTCTTTTTCAATTACAATGTTCTCAATGACAATTTCTTTCTCAATGACTATGCCTTTCTAAATGACAATGTTCCCAATGATAATTTCTTTCTCAATGACAATGTTCTCAATGACAATTGCTTTCTCAATGGCAATGTTCTCAATGACAATTTCTTTCTCAATGACAAAGTTCTCAATGAAAATGTTCTCAACGACAATTTTTTTCAATGACAATTTTCTTAATGACAATGGTATCAATGTTCTCAATGACAATGTTCTCAATGACAATTTCTTTATCAGTGACAATTTTCTCAATGACAATATTCTCAATGACAATGTTCTCAATGACAATGTTCTCAATGACAATGTTCTCAATGATAATGTTCTCAATGATAATGCTCTCAATGGCAATGTTCTCAATGACAATTTCTTTCTCAATGACAATGTACTCAATGAAAATATTCTCAACGACAATTTTATTTTTCAATGACAATTTTCTTAATGACAATGTTATCAATGTTCTCAATGATAATGTTCTCAATGACAATTTCTTTATCAGTGTCAATGTTCTCAATGACAATGTTCTCAATGATAATGTTCTCGGTGACACTTTTCTCAATGACAATGTTCTCAATGATAATGTTCCCAATTACAATATTCTCAATTACAATGTTATTTCTCAAGGACAATATTCGTTCTAAATCACAATATTCTTTCTAAATGACAATATACTTAATGACAAAGCTCTAAATGAGGATGTTCTCAATGGCAATGTTCTCAATGACGATATTCTTTCTCAATGACAGTGTTCTTAATGATAATGTTCTCAATAATAATATTCTTTCTCAATGACAATGCTCACAATGATAATGTTCTCAATGACAATATTCTTTCTAAATGGCAATGTTCTTAATGATAATGTTCTCAATGACGATGTTCTCAATGGCAATGTTCTCAACGACAATGTTCTCTCTCAATGACAATGTTCTCTCTCAATCACAATGCTCTTTCTCAATGACATTGTCTTAAATAATAGTATTCTTTATGACAATTTTATCAGAGGTAAGGTTCTCAATGACAGTATTCTCTATGAGAATTATATCAATGGCAATGTTCTCAATGACAGTATTCTCTAAGACAATTTTATCAATGCCAATGTTCTCAATTATAGTATTCTCTATGACAATTTTATCAATGGCAATGTTCTCAATTATAGTATTCTCTATGACAATTTTATCAATGCCAATGTTCTCAATTATAGTATTCTCTATGACAATTTTATCAATGGCAATGTTCTCAATTATAGTATTCTCTATGACAATTTTATCAATGCCAATGTTCTCAGTGACAGTATTCTCTATGACAATTTTATCAATGGCAATGTTCTCAATTATAGTATTCTCTATGACAATTTTATCAATGCCAATGTTCTCAATTATAGTATTCTCTATGACAATTTTATCAATGGCAATGTTCTCAGTGACAGTATTCTCTATGACAATATTATCAATGGCAATGTTCTCAGTGACAGTATTCTCTATGACAATATTATCAATGGCAATGTTCTCAGTGACAGTATTCTCTATGACAATTTTATCAATGCCAATGTTCTCAGTGACAGTATTCTCTATGACAATTTTATCAATGCCAATGTTCTCAATTATAGTATTCTCTATGACAATTTTATCAATGGCAATGTTCTCAGTGACAGTATTCTCTATGACAATTTTATCAATGGCAATGTTCTCAATGACAGTATTGTCTATGACAATTTTATCAATGCCAATGTTCTCAGTAACAGTATTCTCTAAGACAATTTTATCAATGCCAATGTTCTCAATTATAGTATTCTCTATGACAATTTTATCAATGGCAATGTTCTCAGTGACAGTATTCTCTATGACAATATTATCAATGGCAATGTTCTCAATGACAGTATTCTCTATGACAATTTTATCAATGGCAATGTTCTCAATGACAGTATTGTCTATGACAATTTTATCAATGCCAATGTTCTCAGTAACAGTATTCTTTATGACAATTTTATCAATGCCAATGTTCTCAATGACAGTATTCTCTATGACAATTTTATCAATGGCAATGTTCTCAATGACAGTATTCTCTATGACAATTTTATCAATGCCAATGTTCTCAATGACAGTATTCTCTATGACAATTTTATCAATGCCAATGTTCTCAATTATAGTATTCTCTATGACAATTTTATCAATGCCAATGTTCTCAATGACAGTATTCTCTATGACAATTTTATCAATGGCAATTTTCTCAATGACAGTGTTCTCTATGACAATTTTATCAATGGCAATGTTCTCAATTATAGTATTCTCTATGACAATTTTATCAATGCCAATGTTCTCAATTATAGTATTCGCTATGACAATTTTATCAATGCCAATGTTCTCAATGACAATGTCAAGAACCGTGTAAAGTGCAAGGAACCGTATCTTGTTGCCTTATAACTGGGGTAATACCACTCCATTTAATGCGTGTGCAAAACCGCCCATCATAATGCACGTGCATTCACGAAATGGTACACAGACCTGGTAGACATACACACCGGCGGGGGTCAAGGGCATGCTCACAGCCCAGGCTCTGCTGTAGGTTGGATGTTGAGTGGATTTATGTTACTGGAACATGTTCTTTGTGTTCTTCTTGACTTTGTATTTTTCTCGTCACATAATAGAGTAGCTGCTCATTGTAGGGGAGAGACTCAGAGAGAGGTGAGAGGGAAAGAGGGAAGGAGGGAGAGGGAGAAAGGGAGAGAGGGGGAGAAAGGGAGAGAGGGGGAGAAAGGGAGGGAGGGTGAGAGAGGTGAGAGAAACTGAAAGATGGATGGGGAGAGAGGGAGAGAGGATGAGGGAGGGAAAATGACAGAGATAAGAGAGAGAGAGGGGTGAGGGCATATAACTGTGACTATATGGAATCAGTTAGGGAGAGTGGAAGGAGGATTTAGGCTACGTAATAATGAGAATCAAAGTATGTGTGTCTATGTATGTATATGTGTGTGTGTGTGTGTGTGTGTGTGTGTGTGTGTGTGTGTGTGAGAGAGAGAGAGAAGGGGAATAGAGAGAGAGAGAGAGAGAGAGAGAGAGAGAGAGAGAGAGAGAGAGAAATCAAATCAAATTAAATCAAATCAACTTTATTAGGGTCACAAATTGGGCGCGCAGGCCCGTCTTACATTCGGCCCTTCCAATCACTCGTCTTTCGTTCATCAAGAGCATTATACATTTACATAGGAAGAAAAATAAACATTGTGAAATGAATGTTGTAAACATAAACAAGGCTAAACATGGAGAAAAATGTGTACATAAAAAGTATGTGACGTAAAAGTAGTGATGCCAGCGCGTCCCACACACACACACTCTCTCTCTCTCTTTCATTCACTCTCACTCTCACTCATTCACTCACACACACACACTCTCACTCATTCACTCTCCCGCTCACTCATTCACTCTCCCGTTCACTCATTCACTCTCCCGCTCACTCATTCACTCTCCCGCTCACTCATTCACTCTCCCGCTCACTCATTCACTCTCACTCATTCACTCTCACGCTCACTCATTCACTGTCCCGCTCACTCATTCACTCTGCCGCTCACTCATTCACTCTCACGCTCACTCATTCACTCTCACACTCAATCATTCGCTCTCCCGCTCACTGATTCACTCTCACGCTCACTCATTCACTCTCACGCTCACTCATTCCTTCTCACGCTCACTCATTCACTCTCACTCATTCACTCTCACGCTGACTCAATCACTCTCACGCTCACTCATTCACTCTCACGCTCACTCATTCACTCTCACGCTCACTCATTCACTCTCCCGCTCAATCATTCACTCTCCCGCTCACTCATTCACTCTCACTAATTCACTCTCCCGCTCACCCATTCACTCTTCCGCTCACTCATTCACTCTCCCGCTCACTCATTCACTCTCCCGCTCACTCATTCACTCTCCCGCTCACTCTCATTCACTCTCACGCTCACTCATTCACTCTCACGCTCACTCATTCACTCTCACTCATTCACTCCCACACACAGACACTCTCACTTATTCACTCTCCAGCTCACTCATTCGCTCTCACGCTCACTCATTCACTCTCCCGCTCACTCATTCACCCTCACGCTCACTCATTCACTCTCACGCTCACTCATTCACTCTCCCGCTCATTCATTCACTCTCACTCATTGACTCTCCCGCTCACTCATTCACTCTCACGCTCAATCATTCACTCTCCCGCTCACTCATTCACTCTCACGCTCACTCATTCACTCTCACGCTCACTCATTCACTCTCATGCTCACTCATTCACTCTCACGCTCACTCATTCACTCTCACTCATTCTGTCTCTCATTCATACTCACTCACTCTCTCACTCAAACTACAGTAATGAACATAAGTTTAGATTATACATGATAAAATCAAATGGTATTTAACTTATAATATGACAGATGAGAATACACAAACATATGGATTCGCGTGTTACATAACATGCGTGTTACATGACATGCATCTGCTCAGCTCTCTCTCTCTCTCTCTCTCTCTCTCTCTCTCTCTCTCTCTCTCTCTCTCTCACTCTCCCTCTGTATTCTTTCATATACACACACTCACACGCATGCGTACGCTCACACACACACACTCTCTCTCTCTTTCTCTCTCATTCACTCTCACTCTCACTCATTCACTCTCCCGCTCACTCATTCTGTCTCTCCCGCTCACTCATTCACTCTCCCGCTCACTCATTCACTCTCCCGCTCACTCATTCACTCTCCCGCTCACTCATTCACTCTCCTGTTCAATCATTCACTCTCACTCATTCACTCTCACGCTAACTCATTCACTCTCACGCTAACTCATTCACTGTCCCGCTCAATCATTCACTCTGCCGCTCACTCATTCACTCTCACACTCACTCATTTACTCTCACACTCACTCATTCACTCTCACGCTCAATCATTCACTCTCCCGCTCACTGATCCACTCTCACGCTCACTCATTCACTCTCACGCTCACTCATTCCTTCTCACGCTCACTCATTCACTCTCACTCATTCACTCTCACTCATTCACTCTCACGCTCACTCATTCACTCTCACGCTCACTCATTGACTCTCACTCATTCACTCTCAACCTCATTCATTCACTCTCACGCTCACTCATTTACTCTCCCGCTCAATCATTTACTCTCCCGCTCACTCTCACGCTCACTCATTCACTCTCCCGCTCACTCATTCACTCTCCCGCTCACTCATTCACTCTCCCGCTCACTCATTCACTCTCCCGCTCACTCATTCACTCTCACGCTCACTCATTCACTCTCACGTTCACTCATTCACTCTCACTCATTCACTCACACACACAGACACTCTCACTCATTCACTCTCCCGCTCACTCATTCGCTCTCACGCTCACTCATTCACTCTCCCGCTCACTCATTCACCTCACGCTCACTCATTCACTCTCCCGCTCACTCATTCACACTCACTCATTCACTCTCCCGCTCACTCATTCACTCTCACGCTCACTCATTCACTCTCATGCTCACTCATTCACTCTCACGCTCACTCATTCACTCTCACTCATTCTGTCTCTCATTCACACTCACTCACTCTCTCACTCAAACTACAGTAATGAACATAAGTTTAGATTATACATGATAAAATCAAATGGTATTTAACTTATAATATGACAGATGAGAATACACAAACATATGGATTCGCGTGTTACATAACATGCGTGTTACATGACATGCATCTGCTCAGCTCTCTCTCTCTCTCTCTCTCTCTCTCTCTCTCTCTCTCTCTCTCTCTCTCTCTCTCTCTCTCTCTCTCTCTCACTCTCCCTCTGTATTCTTTCATATACACACACTCACACGCATGCGTACGCTCACACACACACTCTCTCTCTCTCTTTCTCTCTCATTCACTCTCACTCTCACTCATTCACTCTCCCGCTCACTCATTCTGTCTCTCCCGCTCACTCATTCACTCTCCCGCTCACTCATTCACTCTCCCGCTCACTCATTAACTCTCCCGCTCACTCATTCACTCTCCCGCTCACTCATTCACTCTCCCGCTCACTCATTCACTCTCCTGTTCAATCATTCACTCTCACTCATTCACTCTCACGCTAACTCATTCACTCTCACGCTAACTCATCCACTGTCCCGCTCAATCATTCACTCTGCCGCTCACTCATTCACTCTCACACTCACTCATTTACTCTCACACTCACTCATTCACTCTCACGCTCAATCATTCACTCTCCCGCTCACTGATCCACTCTCACGCTCACTCATTCACTCTCACGCTCACTCATTCCTTCTCACGCTCACTCATTCACTCTCACTCATTCACTCTCACTCATTCACTCTCACTCATTCACTCTCACGCTCACTCATTCACTCTCACACTCACTCATTCACTCTCACTCATTCACTCTCAACCTCATTCATTCACTCTCACGCTCACTCATTTACTCTCCCGCTCAATCATTTACTCTCCCGCTCACTCTCACGCTCACTCATTCACTCTCCCGCTCACTCATTCACTCTCCCGCTCACTCATTCACTCTCCCGCTCACTCATTCACTCTCACGCTCACTCATTCACTCTCACGTCACCACACTCTCACTCATTCACTC